>JAECUM010095905.1:0-54438 GCA_016617855.1 Megalonaias nervosa | reverse complement strand
TAACATGTCTGCACTTTGGGATCAGAAGTCAAAGAAACTTGTATCTTTTCTCATACTGTATTGTTCACAAAGAGGTCTGACCTTCAACATTCGAACCGCTACCAGCACACGTTTAGTTTTGTTTTTAGTTTTACGAGAAGTAAGGTTGTTTGTATTGTTGATTTCGTGATTTATTTACGTTTGTGATAGAGCGTGCTGGACATTAGAATTTTCCGGGATTAGCCCCGACATTGTCGTGCAGCGCAGTCCATATTTATTACATTTTTCCAGCGCAAAACCTGAAAAGAATAAGAAAGCGTTAGGATAATTTCATTACAATACAGAAAAAGTTTAGAAACGTTTAGAATCACTATTATACACAGGTCATCTAATAATATGTCTGCCAACACACAGCTTATTTATTCAAAATAGATGGATGGATGGATGGATGTGCGTCTGTCTTTATAAATAGAAGTCAACATGCGTCATGCATGCACACATTGATTAATTCAATTTTTGATCTGAAAGTGTGAGAGGTAAAGAAAAAAGAATCAACTTACGATTTACATAAGCCTTTTGTCAATAGTTGCAACTTCCTACATATTCGTTATGAAGGCTTCATTATTACGTTATTGCATAAAAGGATCGATCGATACTTAATGTCAACGTTTGAAAAAGCGTATCTCAACTTTCCAGTTAAGTAAAGACATATGCATACAATGCCCTCACAAAGAATGAAATCTGAACTTTCTGTTTGCGAAAAAGCAAACCAAGGTCGAGGAAAGGAGATAGTGCAATCCTAAATAGCCGAAATCATATTCTTTATACAGTTTTCAAGGAGTTTATTTTATGAAAGAGTTCTTTCATTATATTCATTTATTCAGTGCATAGAAAGATCACAAAGGCATATTTACTTGATATAAAATAGAGCACGATGGTACATTTCCTCGATAATAACATGTTACTAAAAATAAAATATTCAGAATTAAAAGTCATTGAAACATCAGTCTTGAAATACAGCTTCAAAAAGTGAAAGTAGCCCTAAGTATAACACGTATTCACACGCAGAGGAAATCAAATCTTCTATAATTTATTTGCTTTACTAAAGAGCAGGTATAATTAAATACGTAGAAACGTTGGCTAGTATATGTTAAGTGCAATTAAGAGTAGTTTTGTGCCCTGTGTATGATAGAAAACGAATGAGACGTAGATTCTGAACGGTCCAGAATTCCAGAATTTTTACAAACATACTATTTCTACCAGAATAAAACAGAATATACACAGCCACATACCTTATGTACTCGCTCACAAGACGAGTCCTACTGCAAGCTGCACAGACCCAGATCTGACATCGCATAATGCGCCGACAGATTTGGGTCTGTGCAGTTTGTTAGGAGTAATCAGGAGAACTATCAATATAGACCATGATCTGCAGGCCCATTATGCTATGGCAGATCAGGATCTTTGTTGTTTGCAGTTTGACTCGACTTATAGGCTAGTATATGCGGCACTACATATACATGCTCGCTGCTCGATACAGTACATCTGTTGCCAACAGATGACAATGTCTTGGTTTATGATAAAAATAATATCCCTTTCACAACAATCGCAAGGACAAATGGCGTGTGGTCTGTTAGCTTTTTTCTTCATTTGCGTGACACGCCTGGTAAGGATAAGACCCATTTATAAATTTTGTATATAATTTGTTTACGTTATATTAAAAACCATGTTTAAGAAGACTTAGCCCTCGTGTGGAATGTGTGTGGCTAACTGACTCGTGTTTCATTTATGCACCTAATTAGCCCATGTATAATTTGAGATTATTTTGAATATTATACTGGAATTTAACTCTCAGAATCTTGGGGTGTGTAAATCTATCATCGGCAGCATGAATTGTACGAAGAAAAATTCCGATGTATAATTTGAACACTTCCCGTTTTTATTTTAATCTCGCACTAATTCTTAATTCCGTATAGACTGTGGACCCTTCCCTCTTTTTAAATCTCACACTAATACGCTATACTTATTATCTTGCCCTATGACTTTGACAAATTGTGTCGGAAAATACTTGCTGAGTATTTTACATGCTAAATAAATAGGAATACTTTGACGCTTTCATTAGGTACCTGTATTTCGTAGGAAAAGTAATTGCTAATCAACTATTCAAGAGAATAGTAAGTTTACAACCAGCCGTTTCTTTCTTATGCTATCTGGAGAACGACAAATTATTTCAAATTTCTTTAAAGTGCAACCCTAAAATTTCCTAATTTAATTGACAACAAAATGGCATTTAAAAGCGCTCACTTCAGACATATCACTACACAGGTTCATGTACATCTGAACCTGGCACTACGCAAGTTCATGTATAGATGTGCCTCGCATTACGCATGCTCATATACATCTAAGTTTGGCACCATGCATCTTCATTTGTATTTGAGTCCGGCATTACGCATGTCCATTGACATTTGAGTCTGTTTCTACACAAGTTCAGTCACATCTGAACTTTGCATTTACGCGTGCTCGTTGACATCTAAGGCTGCACCACACTTGTTAAGTTACATCCGATCTAGATTCTACGCATGTATGTTTACATCTGAGTCGAAAAATAATTTATAAAATGAAAAACGCACTGACACTGCCCAGTCAAACACTGCCCAGTCAAACAGTGCCCAGTCAAATACACTGAAAAAGGGGAGCAAATCATGACCTCTACATTTCGCGTGCAATTAGATATATGTTATTGTGATTAGAATTTAAAACAAAGACATTTAATTATACGAAGTAGCCATCTGTATAATTACAGGATTGCCTTAACTGTGTGTTTGTTATTCTGATCTTCATCGACGTGTTTGGATATCAGAGCCATTAACAACGCAAAGACAATATTATTTTAATTTCAACGATAGCATACGGTATTGTGAAGACACTATTTAAACTCGGCACAACAATAACTCCTGTAGATGTCACGACAGGTTAAACATTATACTGCCAGATGGTAACGTGTATTGATCATGTGGATATCTTTCCTCAGAATGGATGGCTTGGTATTATTGTGAAAGGTCAGTGAGACCAGATTAATGCAAGATACATACATATATGCATAGACACATGCGATAATTTCGGTAGGGAATTTGGCCCACGCAGTCCTCTCCTCACCCACTGTATTATCCAGCCTTTATATATATATATATATATATATATATATATATATATATATATATATATATATATATATATATATATATATATATATATATATATATATAAGAGCTCTCAATTCAATACAAACACGTTGTTAATCAAATGCACAACAGAGCTGCCAGATTCCCATTGGGAATTGGATTGAAATAAAAGACTGACAATGGGTCTACATAATATTTTGATAATTGCTTAGAAAAATACCTTACAAAGACTTTTACTAGAGTAGGACAATCTAAATCTTTGTTTTAATAATATGTTTTCCCAAAGTCAGTAACCATCAAACACATAGATAAGAGGTAAGAGAAACTGGCAACACGTTTATGTAAATAAACAGCAAACAAAAACTGGAAGGATCCAACATCAGGGTAAGCAACTATTTTCATTTCTTACCAATCAAGGATCATACAAAGTAAATATATTTTCTGTGACCTTAGGTACCTGATTTAGTCAACACACTATCGGTTACTTCAGGCATCTCATTGTTAGTGATACTTAATAAACAAATTATCGGTTACTTCAGGCATCCCATTGTTAGTGATACTTAATAAACAAATTATCGGTTACTTCAGGCATCTCATTGTTAGTGATACTTAATAAACAAATCATCGGTTACTTCAGGCATCTCATTGTTAGTGATACTTAATAAACAAATTATCGGTTACTTTAGGCATCTCATTGTTAGAGTTGGTGATACGTATTACACAAATTATCTGTTACTTAAGGCATCTGATTGTTAGTGATACGTAGTAAACAAATTAGCGGTAACTTTAGACACCAGACTGTTAGATTTAGTGCGAAGTAGAAAATATATTACTGTAATGTTTCGAACCAGATTGTCATAGTCAGTAAAACGCAGCAAACTTGTTACCTGTTACCTTCGACACCAGATTGTTATAGTTCTACAGGAGGGATGAAGGTCTCAATAGTTAAATGAAAAATGCTTTTGTAAATTTGTTATGTTCAATGTGTCCATTGAAATCAAGTAGTTAAATGAAAAATGCTTTTGTAAATTTGTTATGTTCAATGTGTCCATTGAAATCAAGTCGACCAGTTTGTGTAACCTTGTTATGTTCCCTGTGTCCATGCCAGACGAAGTAGATCAGTTTGTGTACAATCTGTCCCTGTGTCCATGTCACTCAAAGTCGACCAGTTTTTCCTTTCCTTTCTTAGTTTACTTTTAAAATATAGTATCAGTTGTTACCAATAGATGGACAGATAGAAAAATATATCTATACATTGAGAGTATATATATATATATATATATATATATATATATATATATATATATATATATATATATGTATGTGTGTGTGTGTGTGTGTGTGTGTGTGTGTGTGTGTGTTATTTGTTTGTACTGAGATGAATAAGTACATATTGTTTTCTTCGTTTTCAGAGGTGTAAAGTGAATTTACACAAAGATGCACTAAAGAGGTTGTTAAATTTGTAAGTGTAAAATGAATATACCGATGACAATATTTATCAAAATTCTACAAGTTTACTTTTGAATCTTTATAAATATATTTCGTTAAACATAGATTATTACATGATCTAAGCGGACATTGTTTCCGCAACCGATACGCACTAACATATTATTTCAAATAATATTGCATCTATATATCAGCATTCCTTTCAAGATATGATTATAATGGTTGACCCCACTTCACTCTAGAAATCAGCTATAAGTAATTTTAGGTTGCACATAATGGTCTGTTTTAAATCATATTTTCGTGGCAGGATGAACACGTTCTTACATGACACAGATTCGATCATAATTTACTAGGATCAACAGATAGAGATAGGAAATTCCTTATATAACTCAATGCATTATGCAAATGAGCGCACGTTGCACTCGAGATCAAAGAGACCGCGGGAATTTCATTGCTTTCAGGGGCACCAGAGGTTTGCTAATGGCACATATCTTGTAATTATCAATGGTTCCATATGTGTTAATTGAGAGAGAAGATAAAAGCATCATTCTATTTGCAGAAGATTCAACGATAATAGTATACATTACACGAATCTTTGCCATAGCCTATTTTGAGTGATAGGTTAAAGTGGAATTTGTGACATTTTTACATTTTATTTTTGACCAATACTATGCCTTTCTTAAAATCTCTTCTTTCGAGTCCAAAGGCATCAGTCTATATGAATATTTCTGTTTTATTTATGTCAAAAGAAAATAGATTTATTTGAATGGCAATTGAAAAGAACGTCCTTTTTTTCCTGTAGGAAAATGGAACCAATAAGAAACAATAGCATTTTTCATGACATCTGAAACTCTGTACTGTTCTCCAGAGTAACTGTATTTTTAGTAGGTGAATTTGCTGACAAAAGACTGCAAGCTTTGCCTAAAGGTAAAGACATTTGAAAGATCCGTATTGTCAACTTAAGTCCATGCCGATTGAAGTAGAAATAACTTTTAAATAATTACTGACATTCCAAGACGACGAGGTCATCATTTGACCCTAGTATGGAGACAGTGTTAAGATGCAAATCAAAGACCGTTATAAGAATTAGAACTTCCCCATGCCCACGTAGATCGTGAACTTTATGCACAGACGTGATGTTACGATATGAAATGTTGACCTATCTGGCCTTAATATGGACAGACTTGATGTTACGATATGAAATGTTGACCTATCTGGCCTTAATATGACAGACTTGATGTTACGATATGAAATGTTGACCTATCTGGCCTTAATATGGACAGACTTGATGTTACGATATGAAATGTTGACCTATCTTGCCTTAATATGGACATTTAATCAAATCTTTTATCCTTCGTTATTTCGAGTAAACATTCATGAAATGGTAAACCCATCTAATCAAAGGGCAACCAAGATTACTTGGTCTTGTTTCAGCTTCTAGGCTTACAAGATATCATTTCAGTAATTTCGTGTATTATTTAACCCTAACATATCTTACAAATTCTCTGTCTTTGTCTTTGCTTCTCTGTCTTTCTCCGTATGTCTTTCTCTCTCTCAAAGTTGTACTAATATTTTATTGTTTTCTTTTATCGTTTCAAGGGATCCTGATAATGTTTTCTTTTTCTTTCTTTCTTTCTTTTTTTCAACTTGCATAACATTACAACACAGAAAATGGGAACGTCTCCTGTTGAAATAAGCGTCTCGCCAAAAAAAAGTTTGATTAGTGTCATGTCTCATAAAAGAACTGCAGTATATGAGTTCGTTGGAGGACGTCCGTAACATTTACTACTTGACACGAGACGTTTAATATTACACTTTGCGGGAAAAAATATCCATTTGGTAAGTTTAACAGCCGTTCATGGGACATTCACATCTCGATATCTTACTTCTTCCTGAAACATACTGACAAAACAAATAACTAACATTATGTATTCATTGCCTCGAAAAATGATTTGTTGAGGCATACAAAGAAGAATGTAAAGTTTATGTCCTTGATGAATTTTTAATTTAACGTTACAGTTTCGTAGTGATAATAGGTCGGGAGAAGTAGAATACTGTATGTGAACCCTATACTGACGATTGATAGAATTGCAGAGAGAGAGAGAGAGAGAGAGAGAGAGAGAGATGTTTGCCAGTATGTTTGCATACATGTTCATTGCTTGCAAAATTACCGCTCCTGTGTCCTAGTGGTTAGAGAGTGCGCCTCGGATGCATGAGGTCACGGGTTCGAACCCCTGTCGAGTCATATCAAAAACTTATAAAATTGGTACTAACAGCTGCCTCACTAGGCGCTCTGCAATAAGGCAATAAGAGGTTAGTGTTAGGACTTGTAGGCCTGCTATCAGGATAATGTGACTGGGTGGGACATGATGCTACAAGTCTGTGGCATGATGCCCCAGTGCCAGACATCGCTATAAGCTGCCACACTACAGACACCGTAGCGATATGACTGAAAAAGTGTTAAAGTTACGTTAAAAATCCAAAATCACACACACACACACACACACACACACACACACACTGACTTGCAAACTGTACAATGTCAATGACAAGTCTACTCAACAGAGAAAGTACTTCAGAGTCTCTTGGGAGCGTTAATATGTTATCTTCAATGTCAGCGTTTGAAGGGTTTACTTACCTTAATTTGATTTGAACCCTAGCCTGTACATATTATCGGTGAAAATAAACTGCCTCCTAAATTTGTTTGATCCTAAACTGATTAATCCTATTCCCATATGCATGAAACATTCTGATCTCTTGTAAATATTGGCGTATGTAAAAGTAATAGACATGGTATATTTTATAAACGTTCAAACGTAAATATATGCTAATGCATGAGTGACTGATTGACAGACAGATACGAAGGTTTTGTGAAACAATATTTCATAAATGAGATATACAAACACATGGAAGACAGCTAAAGAGGAACTATTGTTTGACCTCGTCAAGTACAGGCTATTTGTCTTCGTGTTTACAAATCAAATCCTTCTCGAAACATGACGGTTTGTTTGAGCACCAGGCATATATAGGGCTTCTATTTTGTAACAGATTTACTGATATCGTATAATACCAACTATTTGAACCATTGATTACTTAGATTTAAACCGTTTAACTGTTGAATGAAGTTCAACATATGTTTGGACTTAACTGAAATTCCCAAAAACTTAGAATACAACATTTTATTGCAATTTACTAACGAAGTGAACACAACAAACTTTGCATATCACAACTAACTTAAACAGCAAATTCTAATCTAAATCTATGTTGATAGATTCTAATCATCGCCATTGTGAAGACTGTTACTTCGTCTCAGTCGTGACATTTGCTAATTACAATTTTCTGACATTGTCGGCAAATTTTTTTATTGTTTAGAGTAGGATATTTATATATCTAACGCAATTCTGAAAGTCCTTTAAATCCACGGGAGTGCAGATAATATGTTTTACACATCAGACCAATACGTATTCATCTTTCAACTAAGCCCAGCCTGGTGTATTTGACTTTGCACATAATGTTAAAAGGTTCTAGAATGTATTTTCATGTAAGCGTCTTTAGTTGTGTGTTGGCAGACCTCAATCACTGCCAGATTTAGACGCTCTTAACTGTGCTTGGAATAGGTACGGCAGCACTTTAAGACAATTCTGATTTTCCTCTGTTAAGCGGAAATATATCGTCCGGGGCCAAATCAGATTAGTAAATCAGCTAATATACGCAGTATGCGTCTGTAGCAGTACCAAATATCTTTACTTTTTTGGCAGGAAAAGCTAAGGGAACGAGTACCCCTGCTGACCGTCATCAGAGAAAACAAGATACACAAGACAGTGTTTTTTGTTTCAGGTCATTCCGAAAATCGAAAGTTTTGTCCCATACAAATATTCACTTGCAAATTTTAGACACATCGTCTAAAATATAGAAGGCTGCAATATATCTGACCTAAATCGTCTAGGTAGAGAAAGGCAAGTGTTTCAGATTTGTTGTTACTCAATAACACCGTATTTTGTATATTTACATATTTAGTCAACAGCAATAAGAAACATCTTTACTTTTCTGGGAGGAACATCATTGGAACGGGCGTATCAACGCTGACTTTCATCAGAAAAGCAGCTCCACCCCTCACCCAAAAAAATACTAAGCATAAACGTTTGACGGGTACCTTTTTTGGCAGTAGAAAGTAGCCCATAGCAGGTATGACTTAATGTGGCCGTAACCTTAAATGGAAGAGTCGAATATATCCAAAACTATTATGTATGAAAAGTCAGTTTTGTATGATAACTGCCGCCACTTTTGACTGAGCCAGGCACGTAAATGTGAACTCAGACATGGGAACAGCTGTCGAAAATTGGAAAGTGTGCATGCAGAGTCGGAAATGTCAAATATTAAATTATTTAGCAATTTACATTGCAATTTATCGTGCTGTACGGCAAGATCTGGATTCCCATTGCATGTAATAAAAAGACAACAACACCAGCTTGTATTTCATTAAGGAAATGATTACGAGTAGAATGCATGAATAAATTATCAATAAGATATATTTATTAATAAAGAAATTTCCTTTAAATATTCCACCCCTATGTTATCTCTCAATCTGGCAGACTTTAGTGACTAGATTGACTGGTCTTGGAGGACATTTTAGTACTTTTGTACTACCATCGCCACCTTCTTTTCAGATTTGGAGATTTATTAACTTGTGAAGGGCATATGCACTTACCATATACACTGGTGCTTGCTGCAGGTACAACACTAATGGTGACTGTATTAAAGTTGTTGTTGTTGTAGGGTTTAACGATAGGCTATACATGGCGGCCAGTATTAATGGTGGAGGAAGAAACCGGGAAATACCCGGAAAAAAAATCACCGACCCACGAGAAGCTACTGGCAAGCTTTCTCACATATCCACATTCGCTGAATCCGAGACTCGAACCCACACAGATAGAGGTGAGATGGCAATGATCCGTAACCGAGAGCGCTTTAGACCACTCGGGGCCCGACTGTATTAAAGGGAGAATAGGAAGAAAAATAATTCATTATCTGTAAAGTCATATCGACTATACAAGAGGGATTTCAAGGTATTGCTCCCAAAATTAAAACCTGTCCAAATAAAACTAGTTTTCTGGCTCAAGACTAATTAAGTTATCACACTTCTCCTTATACATATCATATTTGTCCTTACACTTATTACATTAGTCTTTACACTTATTACACTAGTCCTTACACTTATTATACTAGTCCTTACACGTATCGCATATTAATTACAGTTTTATTTACAGCTCGGTCAAGATGCATGAATAGGATTTGGTACATGTATACCCGACACAAAGTTGCTATGATATAAACACAAATCCTTATTTTAAAACTTTGACCAAAACTTCAAAGTTATTTCAGTTATGAATGTGGCATATGTTATCCAGTGGTAACGGATGAGGCGCACATAAACCATGACAGATGACATAGGTTTATAGCTGATGCTATGAGCTGGAGTTGGAATAAATATGTCACAGCGTTTCCTAGATTCATATTTAACTGCCCTAGACCTGTCTCTTTGATCGCTTCTGTCATTAGATGAGCAACTGAATGAAAATAAGTATTATTAGGCACAGGGTTAAGTTTGCAACAAAACAGTAATTGAGTCAAAGACGGCGTGTTTGGATCAAATTGCGGCTATTTTGGGGAGAATGATATGTACAATTGTTTTTCAAATGTAACATCAATGTGCAAGGGTTTATGGGTCCATCTTATTAAAATCTTCCATTACCAATTTTTTTTAGAACTGACTAATATATAGGATACAAACGCTTTATGCAGTGGATATGGAGCCTCCGACGTCTAGAAATATCCCATTGGAATACCATACAGGATTCCACTGCTATGGACCATAACTCAGATAAGCATTTTATATCGAATTCGGAAAGATTGCATGATTCCTCTTTATTGAATTTCCAACAATTACAGGTTAAGTGAGTATGGTTGTCTTGAAATAATTTACCGCATTTGTCCTTCGCCAATTAACAGCTTTGGCATATTCTCCTCTTCGTATATATTGCTTCCTGACAGCATCAGCATAGACTGCAACGCAACTTGCTAATGGTCCACATTAACCTAATCATGTGTCCATCAAACTAGTTGGAGATGTGCCATAGGCCTAATTGCTATTTCGACATCAGAACCCATCTACCGGGCTTGGCATTACCCTTTTCCACCTCCATATGTTTGTAGTTCTCAGTCATTGTGATATCTGAGCTACTGGATGCTCGTCTTTGGTCTCGTCTATTCCGTGTTGGAGCTTTCACTTTGCTAGTCTGACGGAAACAAAAAATACAGGATTATCACTTGGAAATAATGGTCTGCAGCTTCAACATATGTGTACTATCTTGGAAACGCTATCAGTACTTCTCTACACATACTTAATAAATAATCAAGGGTATAATTTAACACCATAAAATATTCCACTCCTTCTCATATCCTGCAGAAGAAAGTAATATGCTTTGGTCTTCCTCTTCGTCTTTACAAGCGCGCAGACACAGAGTCCATGACATGTTTTCTGCTTCTTTTATCTGCAGCATTTCAAGTATTCTTTGCTTCACACTTCTCTGAATCGTTCAGAGCAGAGTCCTGGTTTGGCGGTAGCAGAGGATCACATTGTACAATGCTGGTTGCTCATCATCGGCCTATGCCTCCGTCACATGACATGTTGAATTGACACCCTGAAGCAGCTAAAATGCAAAGTACTACATAATAACTATATAGCTATTTTATATTTGTCTCCAGATGTTCTGGCGAAAATGGATTTTAAAATTATGGTCAAGGTGATTCTTCAAACACTGAGATAAAAAACCAGGGCACAACCGTGGCAAGAAAGGAATAAAAACGTTATGAGAGACCAATAATGAAAACATGCATAGCACCGCTTGAGAGATTATAAGCTTACTGCATAAGAAAGCAATCTGAAAGCTCTAAAATGTCTAATTAGGCTTTCCTGCTCATGATTACAAACCTTAAGATCTTACACAGCTGTATGGCATGTGTCGCTTTGATGAGAAAAAATTGCATATCTATCTATCTATCTATCTATCTATCCTTACGCGCAAACATCAGTTCGATTTGCACTGATGCAAATGACTCAGCCAAGAACTTATATTATCTATTATGCATAGCTAGTATATGTTTACATTATATTTTATGCATAAATACTGTATTATAACATTTTATCACATAGTCGGTACACTTTGCCTACAGTGTGTGCAGTTTCATATTTTTGATATTATACATGTGAACATATCACTTTATGTGATTCTGATTGGTCCAAAAGAGTCCATAAAATTATCTTGCAGTATTCTCTTTACTGACTGGCTGCGATCATGGGAAAACTATTTTTAATCCCGCCGTCTGGAATTTTTTTTTTTTATTGAACATTTTTGGCCGCCATTTATTGAATTGACTCGCGAAAGGGAATTGGGAAAAAACGGTCTCGTCTGTTTCAATATTGCCAACATACCAATACAGAGGTTTGTTATGTCACGTATAACATATATCATAACATGAAAAATGGCAAAACCCCCAAGACAAGAACAACAACAAGTAAAACTATCGGTATTACTTAGATGATAACAAGGGTGGGGGTGGGGATGGATGGGCTGTCTATCTGTAGCATGGAATCCACCCTATATACAAGCTTGGTTTAAATGTGAACTTACTGAAGTAACTAAACTCATCTTATTGAAGTAAATAAACCGGTCTCCCAAACTGACAGAACTTTATCCAACCACAGCATATTTACGCGGTAAATATGTGATGCAAGTCCGACTCAAACAGAGATTTGTTTACGTCTTCTGTACAATCTAATGTTCCAAATCAAATACTGCAAATATAGGGTCACCAATACATTATCGTAAATATGTATATTTCTGCATCCAGTAATCTTCCTTGTACACAACAATGTAATCTTTAGTTGAGATCTGGAATTTCAACGTAAATACTGTCACTGTTTGTGTAGGCCAGCTCAGACCGGTACTGTGAACCGTATCAAACAAAGTGACATCACACGCTTTCGACAATTTATGTTGACAAATGTCTTGTCTTGCGTAAAATGTTCTGTTTATTTGGACTGATGATTATTCTTTGATTTATAGTTATCAAAAATGTATAATATACTTTTACTATTTCAGCTTTGATTGGGACTATTTTTTACGCACAATAAATGAAAGTACAGCGTCTGTCAGAATGAACGAAATCATTCGTTCTTCTTTCTAGCTAAATAATTTCTCCTGAAGTAATACTATGTGATAAAAAGAATATATTGGGGGTAATGATTTAATATTAAATTCATGAAACTAGTTAAATAATGTCCATTTTTCTCGCCAAGGCTCGCAAAAGCCTGACATTATTCAATTCGTTTCATAAATTCAATATTAAATCGTTACCCATTTGAGATCATATATATATATATATATATATATATATATATATATATATATATATATATATATATATATATATATATATATTATGCATAGCTAGTACATTATTACACTATGTATTATGCTTAGCAATTTTATTTTTGCACTATATATTATGCATAGCTAGTACATTATTATACAATGTATTATGCATAGCAATTGTATTTTTACTATATATTATGCATAGCTATTACACTATTACGCTGTATATTACGCATAGCTAGTACATTATTACACAATGTATTATACATAGCAATTGTATTTTTACACTATCTATTATGCATAGCTATTACATTATTACACATTGTATTATGCATAGCTATTACATTATTACACTATATATTATGCAAATCTACTGTATTATTACATTAAATATTATGAATAGCTATTACACTTCACACAATATATTATGCCTAGTAATTATATTATTACACTATATATTATACATATATATCATAAATAAATTACAGTTTTTACTGTACCTATATAGATGTAAAATTCATACGAGGGGACATAATTCCAACTTGATTGATTACAACACTGCGAGCAGCAGAGAGGGTGAACCCTACAACTTTGTAGAGACCTTATTTTTGAAAATTAAGGGTTCCTACGAAGGCTGAAAAAAAGAAGTTTTTGTCTTAATAATGAAAACTTCTTTAATTGACCAGATTTTTTCACAATCTGGTCACATACGTATGTCATTCACCCTCTCTGCTGCTATAAATTAAACAGCCATTATAGATGTTATCAATAATGAGTATTGGAGAACCACACTCAGCTAAATTAGCTCGAGAGCGACTAGAGGCAATTAAAAAATATCTACCCGTTCGTGATTCTGTTAAGCAACAACTACAATCACGTCAGGAGTCTCAGGTGGAATTTACAGAGGGTACAGAAAAATTATTTCAACCTATTACAGAGACAACTAAACCTCTTCTTCCAGTATCTGAGAAAATTGCAGAGGCAACTGGAAAAATAGCGGAGAGAACTAAAAAAACAAAAAAGATTCTACGAGAACTTCCAGCTGAAATTGCTGCTGCTCAACCACAATTACAAGAAGTACAACAAGTACTTGAGGGTATTGACAAAGTTCGTGAGGAGGTCGGTGACGTAATAGATATTGTTACGCCAAAGCCAAAGCCAAAGCCAAAACCACCAGCCCGATTAACCGAAGTTGGTCGTAAGATACTTCGAGAAAACCCTGTAGCGGCTGCAGCAACAAGATATCAACATCGTGATATATTATTAGATCCAGACACCGCTAGTGTTTATGAAAAAAATTGGGTTCCTTTTATATTTCGAAAGTCCCGTGGTATATCTAGAATCACTGATAAACATAAAAATGATTTTGAAACTTTTGTGAGACAAGTCGAAGAGGCTAAAAGAGCGCCATTACCCGGAGATATATTATCGCCATCAAAATTGCTGTTCAGACCACCTCGTATTGAGGAGGAAGAAATAATAAAACAACAACAACAACGACAAAAAACACCACAACAATATGAGTTATAACCAGTATCATCACCACACCTCATATTCACATCACCACTGCAACCAATACCACGACTACAACCACTACTACAACGACAACAACAAGAAGAAGAATCACAACAACCAGTCAGAACAATACGTGAAGAAGAATATCAAGATCCTGGCGCGACTGGAAGTGGTCTAGGAAGTGGTCTTATTACTTGCCCCAATAACGTTCCTTGCTGATGTCGATCGACTAGAAATCCTCATCGGAGGAAAACGAGCTGGTAATAATTCATCAGAAATCATTAATGAAGCAGCTGATATTTGTAAACGATTATTTAGTGGCGGCATCATGGATATTAATGTATATCGGTCTCTTATTAATGAAATCGCCGACGATTATTATAGTGATTAAGTATGTAATTAGTGATAAAATCACTTAATACTAAAATGATCATACACAATACTCGTGGACCTACCATGGTCAGGGTAATAAACTCTCGATTACCAGTATACAAAACGACCTACGGAGATGGACTAGGTGATGTTATTCAGGGTCTGTTTAGAAGGATAGCCCCAAAAGCAATACCGATTGCAAAGCAGCTAGGAATGAAAGCTATTGATGTTGTTCGTGAAAAAGGTATAGGCGCTGTTGGTAATCTCGCTAGCAAAGCGTTTTCAGCAATTAAAGATAGACTATCACGATTAATACGCAGACCGGTCCGATCTCAACCTGTGAAATTGGCTAGCACCGAAGTGATGCCAGCAAATGTCAGTAAAATAACAAATCAAGCAGCTAATCAAAAACTAGCGGAGTTGGCTGATCCCGATGTCGGAAAAGGAAAAAAAATATAACCGCTAGTCTGATAGCAGGAAGTGGTCTTCGAGTTAGACGAAGACGATAATAATAAAGATGTTTAAGCGCATATCTGACCCCGCGTTTGACATGGACGCACCAGTTCTCAAAGATGAGTCTGTGCGCGATTATCAATATTATTCTTATGACGCACGAATTCCAGATCAGCGTGGACGAATTGAACTACAGGTTCAAGATACAAGTAGATATTTCCTACCCGCTGAAGCATTCATTGAAGTAGAAGGTAGACTTTTAAAAACAGATAACACAGATTATGGAATTGGTGATCGATTTGGTTTTGTGAATAACGGTATTAAGGCTTTGTTTGATAGCGCTACGTACATGATTGATGGAAAAAATATTGAATCAATCCAGAAAGACGTTGACGTTGCAACAACAATACTTGGTCTGGCTAGATACAGCGATGATTGTTCAAGATCGGCTGACCCATCAATGATGTTTGCAAAGGACACAACTAATCAACCCGAACAGAGGAATGTAACACTAAATGCAGCTGGGGACACAGTTGTATCAATGAATGAAAACTTCAACTTGGGATTCGCATCTCGTAGAGCAATGCTTGGTGATGATGAAAGGTTTTCTTGTGCAATTCCACTGTCACACATATTTGGATTCTGCAGAAATGTTAGAAAGGTTATTTTTGGAGCCAAACATACGGTTGTACTTGTGCGAAAAGGCGATGATAATGATGCAATGTGGCACGCTGAGGGCGTTGATGCTAATGCAACTGCGGCACTTCATGGCAAAGTAGTACTAACAAAACTTTCCCTGTGGATGCCAGTGATGACTCCGTCAATATCTGAAGACCGGTTGTTATTTTTTATGAGTCAAGGCGGTAAATCAACGTTATCATGGTTAACAATGACCACAGATGCAGTTCAGAGTGCAATTGATGGTTTATTTACATGGCAGATAGCTTCTCAACATGGTGTTTCTGCACCGCGACACATATTTATTGCGCTTCAAAATACTGAACGAGTAAACTCGCAAATACATAGTCATATGATATTTGACCAACTCGGTGTTTCTGAGGTTTCATTAAGGATTAATGGACATCAAGAACCATCCGAGGATATATTACTGAATTTTACAAATAATCATGTAGCACGTGCATATCATCGATTAATGACATTCATGGGTCGTGATCAAAATGTTGATACTGCTTTACAAATATCGCAGCGTGATTTTACAACGCTGTATCCGATCTATTACTTTTCTCTAGAACATTTAGATTTAACCAGACAATCTGTTGTAGATATTCATTTTCGAGCTCGTGTAACTCGAGGGGTTATTGCAAATTACAGAGCAATTGCGTTATACTCAGCGATAAATCGATGTTACTCGAAGGTGTTGGTGGACGAATGAGAGTTATTGATGCTCCAGTAGAAAACATGTAATTAGATCGTTCATAATAATTATAATGTCATATCATCACGTTAGTGTGAGTCTGACTCCTGGTCAGATTAAAAAGCTGCAATCAGCATCAAAAATAACTGTGGAATAAAAATATCGCTAAAGCGAGAACAGATGACCGGTGCAGATAAACTATCGTTGACCGAGCGTCAGTTCAAAAACTTCAACGACGCTAAAAAATCAAATAAAGGCGTTAAATTTAATCTTTCTGCGGGCGCCATCAAAGACATCGCTAAAACGGGTGGTATATTTCCGCTTCTTGCAGCAATACCAGCATTAATAGCCGCTGCAGCCCCAGCTGTT
Source organism: Megalonaias nervosa (assembly GCA_016617855.1). Lineage (NCBI taxonomy): Eukaryota > Metazoa > Mollusca > Bivalvia > Unionida > Unionidae > Megalonaias > Megalonaias nervosa. Next base: position 37,312 of record JAECUM010095905.1, on the reverse strand, counting down.
GCAAAGGCAGCTGCGCTAGGTGCTGTTGGAACTGCTGCTGGAATGGCATTAAAGAAAGCAACCGGACAGGGAATTATGCACGCAGAAAATTTAAAAAAAAGATCACGACAAAAGCAACACGGAAGACGTCTAAGAGCACCAAACGTACCACAGCCGGGCCGTCTAAGATTATCAGGCCCAGCATACGGTCGGGGTCTAAGATTACCAGAGACCCCACACTGGTACGGAAAAGGCCTAAGATTACCAGGGACAGTTTACTAATATCACCTATGTCCAATTTTGATTTACTTAATGCTGTTAAGCAATTAAAAATAAAAAATTTTAGAGGTGTTTTTATGCGCGATCAATTACCTATCGTTGCAATGCAACATGAAACCGGTATCATTAATCTCGATAAAAATTCTGGCCCAGGCACACATTGGGTTGGATATGCAATTGATCCACGTGGAATTATTTATTTCGATTCGTATGGATTAGCACCACCAAAAGAATTTCTTCATTACGTTAGCAATAATACTGCTCCAATCTGGTATTCAACGCTACCGACACAAAAAATAACTGATCCTCCAATATGCGGCCGTGAAACCCTCGCTATGCTTGATGCTGTATCAAAATCAACAGCACCGCCTCATAAAGTCGTACATGCGTTCACTACGCTACGTCATAACACTTAAACTGATACCAGTAAATATAATGGTAGATATTTATGGAAGATCCTCAGGTAGAGCTCAGAAGATCGATTTATCTAAATATGCAACTCTTGATCAGCTCAGAAATGAAATCGATGATTTATTATATATCACAAGTGTGGATCACAATGAAGTCGTCGTTTTTCAGGACAAACAAGGACGATTAAAAACGAGTAATATACAACTACCAGATGTACTTGTACGAATTCCCAACGCGGTTGTTAATAATATCGTTACTTTCACTGATCATGGTAAAATACAGGATTCCGGTAAGTCGGTTAACGATTATGTTAAGAAAACTGGTGATGTATTTACCAGTGATATTATTATGTCAGGAAGAAAAATTACGTATCTTGGAGATCCAATCGCAGATACAGACGCAGCAACAAAAAAATACGTCGATGATCAAGAATCCAAGTACGTGTCAGTGCGCGGTGGTATAATGCGTGCATTTCTCGACATGAATAATAATGGTATTAATAATCTCAGAACACCAGAAACAGATTTTGACGCTGCAACGAAGAAATACGTCGACGATAAGGAAATTCCAATAACGACTTCATTAACGACTATCAATGATGGAATTGCTGCATTTAGAACTGAATATTTTAATCATGTACAAACATTTCTAAATTTTCGTAGAAATGTACACAGATCTATTAACGAATTTTTTGGAACTCCACCAACTGTTATTATTAATCTCGCTGACATTAACGCAAGACTCAACGATATCATTAGTGGTATTCCTAACATTATTCAAAAAACTAATCTCGTTAAAATTCCTCACAAGCAGATCATTAATATCGTGTACACAGTCGCATCAGGAAAAGCAACATGGACACCGGAAAATAACACTTTTAAACACACTGCAGAGGTTACTGGTGTGTACAGATTATCTGTATTTAGTAATGCAAAATTCAGTATATTTACCACATTTCCATGGCGTCATTCAACCGATGATTTTTCTGGAATTGTGTCTATAGTGTTAAATAAAGATGTCGAGGAAACGTTTATGCTAATAGCGAATGATAAAAAGTTAACCACAGCAGATTATTGGTGGTGTATTGCGTTTGTAGCTGAAACTCCCGAATTAGTTACTGAAATAAGTATAATGAATCAAGAATCATTTATCGACGTTCAACGTCACAGATACGCTCAAGTATGTGAGTGTCAAACTAAACTAAAAAATATCATCGACGATTACACGATAAAGGTAAAAAATATCGTCGTCGTATGGTTGTTATTGATATAATGGTATACTCGGTTTCTGCTGTTATTGCTGGAACTGGATTATTACTATCAACAATAACGATGACAGCGCCTGCAGTTGTAACAATTATAGTTTCAACGGCAACAACATGTGCAGGTATTTTCAGTATTATCTCTAAAAAAAATATCTACGTGTACGAATGATAAACTAAACGAGTACGTGATGAAATTACACACAGCAACAGCCGCATACACTAAATTATACTCGTATATTTCAGCGTATCTCAGTGATGGTAAAATATCTGATGAGGAGTTCGTAACGATAATGAAAACCTACGATGAAGCGTTCATAGTGGAACGCGACGCGTTCTCTAGTGACGGAAAGATGGAGAATTAAATAATAACGATAATAATAATGTCATCGTTAGAACTATTACAGCAGATCGTAGCTAATACAACGCCGTCAAAAACTACTATGATATCATTAAGTTCAACCAATCCTGAATTTAGCGTTAATTTTCCGACTGCAATTCCAGTAAAGGAAATAGCATTAGCGCAATTACGAGTTTATCATAGCTGGCCTAATATTAGATCAAAACCGTTTGGTGGACAACCAGCAAATAATTCACTGGTATTCGCGAATAAAAATAAACCGGATGGAACACCTGATTGGCAAGTTGTTGGAATTTCAACGGGCAGTTATCAAATAGAACAGATTAATGATGAATTCCAACGCAGAATTAAATCTATCACAGGGAAAGAATCTAAAATAGCAATAACTGTTTATGAACCAACACTATCAGCGGCGATTGAAATAAATTCTCCTGATTACCTCGTAGATATTTATCACAGTTCGATTAGATCCGTGTTAGGATGGCCTGAAGTCGCACCTGTTTATAATGGAGTTTCAGAACCAACTAAAAATGAATTTAAAACGAGTGAAGAGAAATTCATTAAAAATCCAGAATATCGAGAAAAATATCCATGGAGACATATATTATTTAGATCTGATCCAAACGACGATACATATCACTTTACCGATTTTTACGGTAAAAGGATCCCCAAGATGAATAGATCAGCATTCAAAATTACACCAGAGGGGAGGAGGTATCGAGAAGATATTGATGTAGGATTTATTAAAGAAATTTTAGATGATCTTAAACCTGAATACGATAAAACGTTTAATGATTTAAGAAATTTACTTACTTCATTATCACAACATTATGATCATAATGTCAAGCAGCAAATAATCGAGTCAATAAAACACTTGAAAGGTATCTTATTCGATTTATACATCGCCAATCGAAGTATTATAAACGTTGCGACTGATATTAGTAGAAGTGGTTACACAAATCCAAAAATGAGGCAAATATTTCTTGATCATTATAAAATAACAGATAAAGATTTACAAACATTTGTTATACCAGATTTAAATAACGCTGAAATGAAGAAATCATTAAACGATCTTATTGAAGAATATTATCCGGGAGTAATTGAATCGTGGAGAAAAATAGCCCCACCACTGGTTATACTAAAACACAATAACAATCCCTTTGGTGCCGGACGTCATATATCGCCAGGCATTGTAAATATAACAACAACAATTGCAGTCAATCTAGTATGTGATGTTATTGAAGGTAGCTATCAGGTAGATCTTTCTAAATCTAGCCAAGCTCAGCAAGGGTATATACTATATTCATTTAGCCCTAAAGATCCACCAGGGTGGTTAATTGTAATTGAACCAATTAACCCCGTTTACCTGCGAGTTCATAATCCATTTCTGACAAGAATACACTTTAAACTTACAGACCAAAATAATAGAATTCTGGACACGAGGAACGAAGAACTGAATATAAACCTGTATATACGCTCATAGAGCGTTATCATAATGCGTTTTTATACAAAAAAAAATATCCGGATATTTATTCTTTTGTTTACATAAAATCCGTGTACAATGAAATCTAGAAGACTTTGGCTGCATATTGATTATTCCATAACAGCTGTGCGTAAAGTTATTTTAAGAACCGCTATATAACTAAATCAATATCCGCTGTTACGACCCACGCATAGACTCAGTGTTATACAGAATTATATATATTTTGGAAACTAGAAATATAAAATCTCATTTTAGACAGAAAAATGTGGTTTTTGTTAAGAATATTGTAGTTTTTAGGAATAACGATATGACTGACACATTGGTAAACACATACTAACTTTTTCAATATGTATTTATAACAAGTTTCGATAGCTCAGTTGATAGCGCGTAGAAACTCTCATCCGGAGGGTCATGGTTCGAAACCCATGAAGGACAAATTGTCTGCGGGGGGTGATTTTATGCCAAGATTTATAATTTATTGGGGGGCTCCAGCCACCCCCGTCTTCAGAGTACACCAATCCACTACGTCAACACGTGGTGGATTCACTTTTGTGAATTACCCATTGGTTGATTGTTATGGGTTGGTGTGCTGGCGTGAAGACGGCATTTCATCATCATCATCATCATATCATCATCATATCATCTCATCAAAAATATACAGCGGGGGTGATATGAGGTCGTGACCTTGTGACTTCACTAAAGGGGTACCCCACACAAGGGCCATTCCAAAAGACACAATCGCAAAACTAAAAATAAACCTAATGAGATTCCAGGTCACAAAGATCAATCAGCCTTTGAGTTCTTAGAGTTTCGGTTACGGATATCTAGGAATTCTTGTAAGGCAATAAACAGAATCTGATTGGTCACTAAAATAAGACCTACACGTGTATAAACAACCCTCTGAGTTCTTAGAGTTTCGGTTACGGATATTTAGGAATTCTTTCGGGGGTAAACTAATAACACGTATAGACAACCCCTCTGAGCCTCTAAAGTTTCGGTTTCGGATATTTAGGGGTATCTTGGGGGGTAAATGTCTAAATAAAAATTCGGAACCTCATTAGGTTTATCTGATACAACTATGGAATGGTAGACCGAATGTCACCCCGCGCTGTATATGTTTGTTTATTTTTATATTAAATATAAAAATAAATATATATAATGAACCAAGAAAACATTAATGATATTATTTCTGCTATTAAAAAACTAAAACATAACGGAATAAAAATATCTGATAATCTCGACCCTCAGAAAATCATGTGCGATTTTGAATTACTGCAACAGAGAAAATTTGATAATAAATATACATTATCTTCAAACTACAGATTTATAAAATTAATTTATCAATCCATGCTTGAATCACTAGCCATGGTAAACGACAATCAGATAAAGCTATTTGCACCTCTTGCACGTTCTATCGAAAATATTAAATCCAAACTGTCTCACGAGTACGAAAGAAAAAAGATTGTGGATAATCGTGTAATGCAATTAAGAAAGATTATGCTATCTGAGTCTGTAAAAAATGATAATGACGCTGAGAGCAGCGACGGTGAAGGTGAACCCCTGGCAGAGTCAGTGACTGTAATTATGGCTAAACAAAACCCTTGGGAAAATTAACGTAGATATCTCTCATATTATATCCCAACCATGTTTCAGTAGGTGTCAAGTAATCATTAAAAATACGGTAGACTAAACGTATTGAAAATTTATTTTTGGTGTAAATCTTTTGGAAAAGGAAGATTTTTGTATATTTTCTGCGACAAATTGTACCGATTGTGGTACTATGTCAAAGTATTTGGCAGCAGAATTAATTGATTCAAAACTAATTTCTTCCCCAGTCTCTGTATTCACTGATTTAATAGCTCTCTTTCTGTATAATTTACACCTTCTTGTGTTTCCGGATTTACAATTTTGACTCTGTGTAGTAACTCGTAAATTAGAAATCGAATTATCAAGCTTATTGCCGTTGATGTGATCCACCACATACCCATCCTTGATTATTCCAAAAAAAACACTCGTAGGTAAATATATGAGATAAATAATTTTTTTTCTTGCCATTAACAGTAATCTAAGATAACCAGTATTGGTAACACTACCTACTGGTTTTTTCAATCTGCAGTTTCTAATCACACCTTCTCGAGATGCTTCGTAATTAGTAAGGATTGGATGTGACACAAACTCATTTTGTTCCATTTATATATAATACTATTTGTTTAAATCATTGTTTTTTGAAAATCTAGCCAAATATTCTTCTTCGGTTTTTATAGGAGAGTCAGCGTTATTTTTTTATCGTAATATCGTTTTAACTCTCTGTACTTTTTACCACCGCATTGCGCGCACAATTGAGTTTTTCCTCGCACTCCAGCACTACACACAATACACGGTTTTGGTCCTAGACTTCCATTTCTGACACATTGCATATGATAACTACAGTATTCATTCACGCATGATTTATTACAAGTAGAAGTATATCCAATTTTGAGCCAAGCACATTTGTTTTGTGTTTCAATCATATACAAAAGATTAATGTTCAATTAAATATATACTTGCCCTAATTATAATATGGAGGAATTATCTGTTATTGAACCTTCCCCTGCTAGATTTGACCTTGACAGACTATCAGAATATAAACTTAGTACTTCGATGCAGGATCTGGCATTAACGGTAACCGAACGTATTCGTGAAGCAAAAAAGGAATTTCGTGACGATGGTGCAGTTCATGCATGGTCAACATTCAGAGTTGGAAATGTTACTAATATGATGAATGACAAACGAGGAAAAGTAATTATTAATCACCTTGATAATCAAAAATATTTTATTTTAATAAAATTTATTGTAAATACAGAAGAAGATATTTGGATTATTCGTGATAAGCGTGATCCAGTCCGTGTGCAGTCCGGGGGTAATATTGTTCTTTTGAGTAATAAATCTAAGCCCGGAATACTTACTGGCATTGATAAACCCTACTATATACAGAGTTATCCAGCAACTGCAGTTGTATATGGAATATTTCCGCTGAATGATAACCTAATGTTGCGGATCTCAAACCAATGAAAATATCAAGAATAAACTGCGTAGCTGAACGAGTTACAGAACATTTTACAAATGCGATACGTGGTAATGGCTTAACTGATTTAAGACGTAAAAAAATAAACACATGGGCAGAGTCCGTTAAAGATGCTGGTGCATCTATTAAGGATGTTGCTGAACTAGAAAAGTTATTAAGATTTCCAATAACAGTAAAAACACTAACCGGAGAGATATTATACGAACCAAAATATATATAAAAATGGAAACCCTATAACAATCGTTGATCATAATGCACATGCATGGACTAATGCTGTAACGATATTTCCACGAGATAGAAAAGTTAAGTTTTATGATGGTGATATATTTGATTTTATTAAAAATATCAGCAAAAGCGACCCTGTGTCTGTTTGGTTATTTCAGAGTTCGGAATATGATCATTACGATCAGTTTGTACAGCCTAACGGTGATATTTATCGTACAGAATTTCTTCATGAAGAAATGGAACATCTTGCATTGAAATATACCTCTGATGATGTCATAGTTGGACAATTACTGAATAACTGCTTTACCGTACCATCGGTTGCTGCCCATTTCGCTCAGGAGAAAAATTCATGGAAAACAACACGATCAGAATTCCTTGAGGATGTCAAAAAAAGTTGCATAGAATATGGACACGGTGGATTATGGAATACCAAATACGATTATAGTGATGTTATCTCAGTTGATATGGCTGCATGTTATCCTGGGAGTTTTCTTGGATATGGAGAATGTTCTAAATACTTTAAGAGATTCGGACATCCTACACATGACATGACCAGGGTTGCGATAAACGAACATTTACCAGATTTTGACTTAACCGGATTTGCTCATGTAGAATTATTCGAATTTGCAGAAAATCTCCATCCGATTACTTATGCTTGGTTTGGAAGACATTTTTTCAGAAAAATGTTGGGTTCCGATAGTACTATTGCGATATATGCTTGATGCTGGATTTTTAATATCGTTGAGAGTAACTGAAGCGATTATATCGTATAATTCACAGAAGCAAGTTTGGTTACCAGAACCAAATAGATTTAATATTGATGATACCAGAAAAGAATTCCCTGATATTGATGAAGATCATATTATTAAAATAAATAAATGCAGAAACGAGTACGATGAGAAATTTGCAAAAGATCTTGGTAGAAAGATAATCGGTAAATTTACTCAAGGTGGTTCATACGACTATAAACGAGCGTGTACAAGATTGATTATGGACGACGCTGAACTAGATTTTATAATCACCGATACAACTGAGAAAAATACGTTTATAAACAGATGTAATGCTTATTTATCAGATGGAACGAAACTAGGTACCATTGTGAGCTACCTTGATGGCGAGTCACCGCAGTTTACTCATTTAAGATCTTCGATGTTGGCTTATGTTTCGATAAACCTACTATCGATGATAAATAAATTTCCTCATCACGCTGTCAGAGTCGCTACGGATTCATTTTATGTACATAAAAAATATAAAGATTTATTAAAACTCGGTAATGGTGAATGGGGAACATGGAGAATAAAACAAGAAAATATATTTAGTTATTCTGAATCTGCCGATGTTGAAATTGTGGAGACATATTACAGAAATAATAATCAAACATCAAAGTCATCTGCACAATCTGTGTACGATCCTGTATCTAGGTATAAGACCGTTTATCTTAATGGGTGTGGTGGTTCAGGTAAAACAACTCGTGCGATTAACTTATTTATAAATAATATCTCAGATATGATTGTTTTAACACCGACGCACAAACTTGCTAGAGAAATAAAGCAACGAGGAGTAAAATCGTGTACATATCACAGTTTCTTTAGATGGTGCGGAGACACGTGGACTCCATCGCGGATGGGTGAAAAATATATACCTAAATATATTATATGGGACGAGATATGCACGATGTCGTTAGAAACATAAAAACATTTCTTGATTGGTTGTTATTGAAGAATACTGCTGTGATTATGTGCGGCGATCATGGTCAACCACCACCCTTTGTTGGAGAGTCTCCACATGAATGGCTGAAGAATAACGTAGATTATTATGAAGAAATACATAATGACCATAGAGCTATCGATGAACCGCTGAAGGAATTTAAAAGGTTAATCAGACTTCAGCCAGACAGAGTACAATGTGAGATAATGCGAGGAGTAATTCCAGAGACTTCTATGAATGAATTTTGGACTTTATGGAATCCAGCTGATTTAATAGTCGCAAGTAGAAAGATAGTTCGCGATGAACTACAAAAGAAATTATTTACGTTACATAAAGAAAAGTTTCCAACGTTACCTGTACCTTTGTGCTATCGCCCAGCAGATACTCGACGACAGAATATTGAAATTGAAATACCAGGTGGAGACGCTGAAAATATCCGAGTACAAAATCTTGTACTGAATGACATTGTTTTGGTTGCCTGTGATGTTATTGAGAGCGCATTGAACATGGAAAAATCACCGTGGGTGTTAGGATACGCTATAACGATTCATTCCTCACAGGGATTAACTATCTCTGATACAAATATCTGGATTGTAGATGATCGTATCGAATGGTCAAATTTAGTCTATCTTGCAGTATCTCGTGTCAGAAGAATAACTCAACTACATAGGGTTATTATAGATTACGTGATAACTGAGGAAATTACTAATGACGATGTTGTAATAAAGAAAAAATTAGCTGGTTATAAACAATGTGACAAAAAAAATAAGCGTGATTTTGATATTTATATTGAATTTATTATAACACTAAAGCAACTACAAAATAATCATTGCGCAAATTGCAACTGTAATATGTTATGGCAGTGTTCGAATCCAAGACAATTTACCGTAGACAGAATTAATAGTGATCTTGGTCATACACGTGAAAATGTAATGCTGACTTGTCTTGAGTGTAATCGACGTCGAGGCTCTGGACGTTTACAAAATTGAGCTTGGTGGTAATTGTGTATCCTCAGGAATTACTTGTAATTGTTCACGTACAAATCCGCGTTGAGGGGCTGTAGAATCTAGTCTGTATATTGGAGGTCTACCAGTGGATCTAACCACGCTAGAAATTTTATGTGTAGTCACGCTCCAGATAGGATCGGTTGCTCTTTTTTTTACCACCTTCAAGTTCACCAGGTTCATATAAATATCTTACAGTTACATTACCTAATACTGGTTGAGAGAAAGATTCACGTCGTTGTCCGTTATAGCTACGGGGTATATATTTTTTTGATCGCATTAGAAGGTTTCATGGAAGTTGCACGAATAATTTCATTATTCAACGCAGCTATCACACTCGGTAATCTTGCAACCCATTCACGAGATCTATCTTTGAAGTCAGTAGATATTTCCTTTGCATATTGATATCCGAATAACCGCTCGGCAAGAGTTCTATTAAATCGTTCAACGATTGCCTGATCACGATGAATTTCAGTATGTCCTCGTCTGATTTTAACGTTGTGCTTGTTCATCAACGATGATACTACTCCAAGAAATTCTTTACCGGGATCAACTTGTAATAACCGTGGCCATCGTAGACCGCCACGTTGATAAATTCGCTCAAACGCAGATGCAACTTCAGATGCTGTTTTTGTTGATAACGGCTCCGCTTCGTTATATCTACTCGCAACGTCAACAACAGTCAATGCGTATTTGTACGTGCGTGATTTTCGTCCACGTGTTTTAATAGTATCGTGTGGTAAAAACAACATATCTGCTTGATGAACTTCATTAGGGACACTAACATCAAAATGCGCGTAATGAATTCTTTTAGGTGGACTTAGGAAGATTTGCCATATTGCCTGTCGTGCTAACCATGATGCAGCGGCATTACGTGAAACTTTTGCTGCTTCGGCGAGTTTACTAATTGCTGCCTTACCTCTCCAGAATCCTCTCGGGGAACAATAAACAGATTCCATTATGATAGTTATATAATTAATTGCCAGCCCCTAGCACCAGTTTACCTTTCATAGCAGTTTTTACTAGAAAACTAGCTAATTTTTCTCTGAGAGATTTATTAGGTATATAATTTAACGCGTGAATCAATTTCACATCTGCGAGATGTCGGTGTTGCAAATCCTTACTTTTATACGCGACATCATGAACATGACATGCTTGATCAATCTTATTTACTGGATACTCTCCGGGTCTTGGTTGATCTTGATCATCAAGTCGGATATCGAGACGAGTTCCTGGGCCACAATAATTATATCCGGGTAAATGTTTCTCACCAGGATATTTAGCCCATGGAGTTCCTGGTAATTTTCCTAATAAAGCGGCTATATCACCACCTGTCTTTGTTCCTGACTTAGTCATGGAGACAAATTTATATTTCTTGGTACCACATTTCACACACTTGCCTGTAAGTGCACGTCTTTTATTTTTTGTTGTTACTGTCGTTAATTCGGTAGTATCGGTAGGTGCTCTGCATCGAACACAATATAGACTCATATTATTTATTATATGGATATAATTGACTTTTCTGCGACACGAAAACAAGAACCAGTAAAACACCATCCAGCGCTTCCGAATTCTATCAGAATGATTATAATAGGCCCATCTGGAAGTGGGAAGACGCAATTACTACTTAATCTAATAATGCGATGGCTGAAGTGGGATAAATTATATTTAGTAGCGCCATCTGTAGATGATCAGCGATGTTACAAAGTACTTAAAGATTTTAATGAAAACGCAAAATCGTTACATGAAGACAATGTCATAGACTTTATTACTGATATTGATGAAGCACCATCTGTAGATGATCTGGATGGATTCATTAATAATTTAGTAGTGTATGATGATGTTATGCTGGACAAACAATCAAATCCAGCTAGAATATTTTCACGAGGTAGACATAAAAACACAGACGTGATTTATGTTACCCAGAGATATACACAAATTCCAAAAGTAATCAGAGACAACTGTAACATTTTGGTTGTGTTTAATGGCGTAAATAATCATACGCTGCAAAATATTTATTATACTTGGTGTTCAGGCGACATGGACATGAACAAATTTAAAAATTTCTTTTCAAAAGCACAAGCTGCTCCTTTGGTTTTGTAACGATAAATTTACATGATCCTAGGTCAAGATATCGCAACGGACTTGATACAATTTTTGGATAAAAATCATAGCAGCAGAGAGGGTGAAGGACATACGTATGTGACCAGATTGTGAAAAAATCTGGTCAATTAAAGAAGTTTTCATTATTAAGGCAAAAACTTCTTTTTTCAGCCTTCGTAGGAACCCTTAATTTTCAAAAATAAGGTCTCTACAAAGTTGTAGGGTTCACCCTCTCTGCTGCTCCAACTTCAAGATCATGATATTGAGAAATTCAATCAAACAATCCTAAATGCAATAATTGTAGCGGCCACACATAGTATCCCTAAAACAGGAATAGGGAACAATACCCTTTCAAAACTGTCTATCCCATGGTGTAACGACGATTGCAAAAATATAATCAAAGAGAAGAAGAAAGCTCTGAACAAATTCCGGCGCACAGGCAAATCTACAGATTACCTGGAATACAAATCTAAGGAAGAAGAAACCCAGCTTATTATTCTCAAAGCAAAGGAAACATCATGGCACGAATACTCTTCCAAGATAAACTTCACGAAATGCAACTCCAAGCGTGTCTGGAACCAGATAAAAACTATGAAAGGCAAATGTATTAACAGCATGCCCAATATCCAAGAAATATCGACCAATAAAGAAAATGCTAACCACCTGGCTAACCACTTCGCGGGAATGAGTAGTAATAACAATCACTCGGCCCAATTGCAAGTACATAGAAGAAATGTAGAATATAAATACCTCCACTTCATCACAGACCTTGATACCAAATACTCCCCACGTCAAAATGGAAGCAAACTACAGTTATCCCAATCCCTAAAGCCGGAAAAAATCCAACAGAAATATCATTATACAAACCAATTTCACTTACCGATAGTATATGCAAAATGATGGAAACTACGCTTAATAACAGAATAAAACATCATCTGGAAAGTAACAACCAGATTTCCAAAAATCAAAGTGGCTTCCATAACAAGATCTCAACACTGGACCAACTAGTGAGGCTTGAATATCGCATTAAACTAGCATTTAATGCTAAGCGAAAATGCGATCAACATCTCATAGCTATTTTCTTTGACCAAGAGAAAGCCTTTGACCTAGTTCGGAGTGACTGAATTATCGCCAAACTAAATCATTACGGGATTAATGGCCGTATGCATAAGTGGATCCATAATTTTCTAAAAGGAAGACAGATTAAAACAAGAACAGTGGACCAGTACTCCGAAACTTATGAACTCAAGAACGGTACCCACCAAGGAAGTTTCCTAAGCCCAACTCTGTACAACATTATGATCAACGAATTGAACATGCTGTCGATCTTAGCAAAATTGACTTGTCGCAGTTTGCTGACGACAGTGGCATATGGAAAGCGAGTAATCCATCCAGCCAACAACTCATCGTCGATTTACAAAACCAATTTAACAAAAATTGGCAAATGGGCAGATGGATGGGGATTTAAACTATCAAAAAGAAAAAGATTCAGGAATTCTAATCTCCCCATGTACAAGATAGCCCCCCCCCCGCTATATTCATACAAGGCGAAATTATTAAATTTGAGAAAATAGCCAATTTCTTGAGCATGCACTTTAATCCACATCTTACATGGAATCATCACATCACGGAATTAACCCGTGAATGTGGTGGCGACCTTAACCTCCTTAAGAATATTAGAGGCGTGAATTGGGGAGCTGACCAGAACACGCTTTTTATGCTCTACAGGACCTTAGTCAAAACTATACTACGGGTGCCAAATATATGCCTCAGCCAAACAAACCATACTTTAAAAATTCGACATAATTCAATCCAAGGCGTTTCGTATATGTACAGGCGCCCTACCAAACATATCCATAGAAGATCTGCAGATCGTCACAGGTGAAAAATCACTCGCATTAAGAAGAGAAGAGTTGATATTACGATATGCAGCGAGCGTTTCCGTACATGATCCTTCACACCCAACAAGAGACATTATTAATAGAGGCAATATCCCTTTCAGTAAGAGACTTGTTCCGAAACCATCGTCTGAAGAGAAGATACATCAACTAAGTATGGAACTAAAAACTGATAGACTCCAGGCGGAAGTCATTAAACAGCCGAATCCAACCCCTTGGACATACAAAAACCGGCTACGGATACGTATATCTAAGCATAGGCCAATTTTAAGCCCAGACAACAGCAATTACTGTGTATATGGAATAAGCAACATTATTCCATTAAATATACCCCTTGAACCAGTCAACCTTATATAAACTGAAGCAAACCAGTGTTCAGCTTGATATGTTTACACATTTATTAGACATGCAAGTTCCTTCGAAGCATCTGAGTCATAATTGTTTTGGTACATGATATACAGAAAATTATTGGATATTAAATTGCTTTTAAATTGAGCAGCTTTATTTTAACTGCATGATCATAAGGACTTAACTTTATAACATCACGTAAAGCAATACTATAATGACCATGGGACATAGATAGGATATTAAATGGGTAATGAATTAATACAGAATGTATGAAACGAGTTGAATATAGTTTCCAGATTTTGATAACCTTGGTTATTAACGAGTCAAAAAGAAATACAGCCGTTTTGCTCAGCATCAATAGCGACGCAAACAATTAATGTATACAATGTTTGAACAGAACTATGCTATTCTGTACGAAACGCAAAGAGGCACATCAAATACACTGCAACAGAACAAATGAGACAAAACTAATTTAAATCAGGACTGAATTTCCTTTTCTAAAGCATATTCTGATCTGAATGAACGGTTATGATATAATGTAGTCAACTAGAAATATTTATCTTCGTTCTGTTCATCTGGTGATTGTAGGACCTAAGTAAGCGCATCTGTTAATACTGTCCTCTGTGATTGAATAAACTTTGTCTATTTATCTCGAATTTTAATATATTTTCATCACCAATTGGTATGCTTTTGCGTACTTGTTATCACCTTAGTTATCACCCTGACATGATTTATTTTTGCTTGAATCCAACAGTAAACTCACAAAGTAAATACGTGAAAACGTGTAGATCTTTTGTGTTGATGGGTTTTAATCCAAAACGTTTCTACTTGGGACACATATTAGACACACAGTACTGGACGTCATTCTTCTGTTGCTGTAAGGGCTACGTTTGTCAACTTAGATGCGCACCGAATTTGTAATGGTTACCATGTTTTCATTATGTCACTGAATTTGTTTGTCAACGTATTATAGTAAATTTCTTGAATGAACATCATAGATAACTCTAACATTGTAAATCCGATATTTCTGGGTTTGGTTATCTTCATTTGTTTGATTCACATATTAAACATGGACACGTTTTCGTCTATTAGTGTTCACCTGCCACCTATACCTATTTCTGTTATTTGAACATTATAGTTTAGTCTGTTTTAACTGATGAAATGGCTTTCATATTATTTTGCACAACAATCGTGAAATTGCTGTTTTGTTGGATGTATTATACTTGTCTTCAGTTCGGGGAATGACCAAAGGCTGAGCTGTTGGACAAACAGTATAATTTGGTATCTTGTTCGATTTAAAAATTATTGATTTTATTAAATTATCAAAATGTTTACATTTATCACGATGTACACAGCACTTTGTTTTAGAGTTCTGCGCCTACTATGTAAGTGTATATTCTTCAACAGATTTTCCGTCGGATATAAATCATTTTCTTTTTGATTGAACTTTCATGAGTTACATGCTAGTCATTGAATGGTTTTGTACGATTCCACTTCTGAAGTACACAATTTTACATCATCATCATGTGTTTCTAGCAGATTGTATTCAGTAGGTTTTTTTTTTTGCCCATTTTCCCATCTACTATTTACGTGCGTTCAGTGCCTAATTTTAAAGGTAGATATCGTAATGGCAGATGCTGAATCGCAGTTACATAACCTTCGGTACTCACAATCGAATTGTATATTGCTGTGGATATTATTTGTACTTTGCTCTGGTATATCTATATGGTTAATTCCACTACCAAACATTGGGAACATGTCATTATCTTTCAGAAATTTCTAATGGAACACCGGAGTTTCTTTCCCGCTAACTCGGATCATGAGCTACAACATGTACAATGTAATAATGTGATAGCTCAAGTTTGTAATATATCATATATGCATATCCATCCTCAATAATGCTACATATATCAGCAACCTATATCTGTCCACATATAAATCTTGAATGATACCAAGTGCATTCAGATAGAAATGCAACGTCACACCGTGTACATATTGGTAAGTGTCACTAGCTATGTTCGAGGTCAGTAAGACTTAATTAAAACTTGTATTTATGTAGCATAACTGGCTTCGTTGAATCATTAAAAGCTATTTATGTACACATATGTAACTAAATGTCCATAATCAATAATTAAGGCTGCCATGTACCTGATGTTTCTCTCACTAAACTTTCCATCAGCCAAAGTTTTAGCCAGCTGCTCTAAAGTCTGTCACATGAATAGAATGATATCTACAAATCTGAATGCCCATTTAACAATTATTATACTTGGCCTACTTTATCGACTATGAAGTCCTTTCTGAACGAAACATAGTTTTCATTATTTGTGCATAGGATATTTAACCATTCAGTAAGATCATTTTTACATTGATTACCGGATGCGTCTCACAGCATGCAATGCTATTAAAATGTTAACATGATGTTGGTCCTCCAAGACGCTTTACCTTTAGCAGTGATCTTTCCTTTTTAAACTCTATATGCTTAGAATGATGTGCTTCCAGATTTTTCTTATTCATTTAGAAAGATAGTAAATCTAGATTTGTTATTATGTACTATGTTATTATTAGGCATCTGACACAATAGTGAATGTATCTATCCAAACCGCTTTTTGATTGTCTGTTTGGATTTGGTATGGGAATCTTTACAGTCGTTTCAGCATAGTAACGATCTTTTAATTACATTTTCTTTTACCATGAATCATGCTTGCCTGCTCTTTACCAATTCAGATTAATCTGTATACGAGCTACCTCTTAGCGGCTTATAACTATATACGTGCAGTGTTAGATATTCAATCTGTTAAACAGACTTTGTCAGACAGATCGTTAAATCTAGATCGAATTTTAATCATCTTCAGGGCGGGTTCAATGTTATTGAAACAGTGAAATAGCTATTGCCTATTGGCGACATATAATCAGTATGTAACATTTTTAAATAATCGTAAAGATATACAAGTGATTATCCTGTTTAAATGTTGGTTATTGCTTTGGGGTTTTTGTTGGGATCTTTATTAATACATCTCATTATTTGTTTTGGAATCGGTTCACCTAATAGGGACGCTTTCATGCATTGTTGTATTTATATAGAAAATTATAGTTTGTGTTAGTGACTTTGAAGTATCACAATTGTTGTATGTTATCAATTTCAAGAGCAAGGTTTCAGTAGCACGACAGTATGGTGCTGATAGAAAATTAGTTCAGGAATGACAGAACAGTAGTTGGAATGTTCAGCCACGTTTTACTTTTATTTGATTAGAGGTAAACCCATTTAAATTATCTTACCATTCATAATAATAAAGCTGTTCTCGTGCTTTCATTACTTTCACACTGCCATGTATTTAAAAATTTGCACCTGAAGTATACGTAAGCCCTTGTTAGCGTCTTCCATAATCTTTTGTTACTAGCAGCTGGCGTCCTCTTATAATTTTAGTATTGTGTATGACGCTTTGTCTCTGACAAGGAAACTACTAGCCAAGTGGTAAAATTATATTCCGTGAAAAAGCAAACTCAGTCTCGAAATTGTCATTTCGTCACAAAGACAAGCAAATATATGATCACTGCAGTTTAAAATGGTTTGCTATTGGTCTTAATCGGAAGAGTTTATTGCTGGTTCCGGTCAATAGCAATTACAGAAATTTACATGTTTAGAGAAATAATTCGTACACTAGAGATCATATTCCGTTTAAAGGACGAGGCCCACTATGCAAAGAAGATGGACATCCTTTTCCTAATTGTGAATTTAACTATTGTCGTATTTTCGATTGCTCTTATACAAATCTGATTCGCTGTTAATTATTGTTAACTTCCTATCACAGTGATTGACTTGTAAGTCTGTCACTGTTAACATATTGCAGAATAAGGTTAATTACCTTTCTATTGTCTACACAACATGATTGTCCAATAGGAATTGGATTAGTCAATTCTTTTAACGTTTCTTTATGGATGTGTGTCATATATGGGTTCATGCCCTTTACCGCAAATGCGTTCTTTATAGACCGGTGTTATTAAATAAAATGTATAACTTATGTTCAGTTATTCTTTAATTGCATGCCTCCTGCATGGACAAAGTCCTTTTATGTACTGGGTAAATATAGAAATGAAATGAAGAAAATAATTCATAAATGTTGAGCTGTAGTATTAGGTGTCCATTATATGACTGTGTCCACTAGGAGAGAGTTTGCTTTATATAATCCAACACTGACCGTTCTTGACTAAGCAGCAATTGTAATTAAACTTAAGAATACATTGATTAAATACAACAAATGCTACAACTGATCTGGTTACTTTTGTACTTGTACTATTCTTCTGCCTCAATATCGTTTTTGATTTTCTTTTCCAAAAAGGATTTTCAAATATGCATACATATATATATATATATATATATATATATATATATATATATATATATATATATATATATATATATATATATATATATATATATATATAACACACACACAAACATACAGTTAATGCAGTCTTTAGTCCATTTACCCTCCTTTTTGTCTAAATGGCAGATTGCAGATTTCCGGAGTTCATTCCCCTCATTTACCTCAATATTGATATAAGCAAGTACATGTTAGGGTCTAAGATTACTGATGATATCCTCATAGGAAGAAAACTGTGTAGCAAACAAGAACATGGTAGTTTTCCTCTAGTGCACTGTATTTAATATGATGCAATAAAAGTGAAAAATAAATATTATGTGATAACATGGAATATAAATCTTCAAGCCAGTATCTCTTTCTCCTATCCCGGCTTTTGATTGTCGATGGTAGTCCATGAAAACCCATGGATACGAATGGACAATGCTAGCATGGAAAACTATGAAGAATTTAAACTAATATTCCAGGCTCTTTCCAGGGTTGGCTGCAAGAGCGAGGGGGAAAAAGGGCATGTAAATGTATGATAAACGATTGACAATTCTAGCATTGAAAACCATGGAGTATTTTTACTAATAATCCATCCTCTGTCCAGGGTAGGCTGGAAATGAATGGAAAATGCTGGACAATTCGTGCACGGAAAACCATGATGTCTCTTGTTTAATATCCCACTCTTTGTCTAAGGTAGGCTGGAAAAGCATGGAAAAAGACATAGTAAGCAAGGTAAATGCTAGACAATTCGAGCATGAAAAACCATGGAAAAAATTGCATGAAAATTTATGGAATGCTGGCCTCGACAAAACTGTAATATTTGGCTGAAGACCAAGAAGCGTTTTCATGAAAACGAGAGTTCCCTATACAATAATTTTCAGTTGGTTGAGACCCTGACAGGGTCCCCGTCCCATCTGTTAAATTCGTACACGATTAGGTGAAAAAAAAACTAGAATATTAGCCATTTCATGTACATTCGGTGTTCAAAACGTCTCATATACCCAGGGTGACAGTCACCTGCGAAACTGATCGCGCCAATGAAATATTAAAAATTTAACCCAAGATCTTGGAAGATTGGTAAGTTATTAATATTTATTCCCATGTATGTCCATTACCCCATACTTCTACTGAAGGCTGCAAGCACTGAGTGCAAAGCGAAGCATAATTATTGTGACCTATGAATTGGGAACATATTGTTACTACAACTAGTGTTCACATTTCTTAAACATACATGTGATTTTACAATACTCTTTTATATATTTATGTAACAGAAACCAGCCAGAGCCAGTCTAGCGGAGACTGGAACTGTTCCAGCAATTGTTGCAACTATGTGACGCCACATAATGTCATTCAGGTTAACATGTTAAGCTGTTAACTGATTTCTTTGTTGTTGTAATCTGAAGAGTTTAGTGGAAAAAAAACTGGATTTGTTTCTCTAGGTATTACAAGTAATAAAATGGTCAGATATGGTTGTGTTGCCTTTTGAGTATTTTGATTAACAAAATAGCTGACCTTGAGATAAGAAGGAGACGCTGACTAAAACTAATGTTGGCAAATAACTAGTGTAAGAATTCTGACTTATTTTGTTTGATTTAATTGCTGTTGTACTGTTCAAGATTGTTCAAGATTAATGGAGAACAATACTGGCGTCCCTTGCTCACGCATACACTAATGAAATAAGTAAGTGTCATCTATGAACAACTTCAAAAGTGTAAACTGAAACAGTATATAGATAAAGACATGCTTCCGATGTTAATGAACATAAGCACTGTTGATCCACTGAGTAAGACAGACGTGGTTACAGCAATTAGACAATGGCTGATCTTAGGGCCTGAAAAGGAAACTTTGATTTGTGTGAATTTTTTATCGAGATTCAAATAAACACACGAATCAGCTTAATATGATTTTGCTTCTATGTTGTCATATTTTAAATGTAGCAATTGCAACGAATTTTGAAAACTAATACTGAAAAGGGGAAATTTTCGGCACACGGAAATTTCATTCATGGCTTGTGGAGTTTGAGTGACATACTTGTTATTTTTTTAAGTCACCTGAGCCCTCGGGGGCTTTCTGTACAAAATTTGCCAGGCGGACTTAAAGCAGATTTCAGACGGGGTTTTTGATTGTTTTCTCTCTAAAACGTTATTGCTCATTTTAATGGAGCTTTGACGAATTTCAAGCGGAATTCACCTGAATTCAAAGCAGAGTTTTGGGCGAAATATGCAAATTAGTTATTCTAAGATTCCACATAAATAAAAAGAATCCGTCTAAGATTTCTACCTGAAATAAAAGTCCGCCTGAAATTCCATACAACATTCGTTTTTAGAAACCTGTCTCTGAAATTCTGGTGATTTTTTCGAAAAAGCTTTTGCCAAGACTTTCGCTGAAACTTTTAACAGATCTCATGAACATTTCAATGAAAGTTTGGTGAGAGTTTACTGAAATGTTGGTGAGTTTTTAACAAAGTTTAAACCATTATATAGAGTTTACTTAAGTTTCAGTAATTTGTCAGACATTTCAAAACGTTTTATGTTTATAATGGATATGAATGAAACAGGACATTACTAACCAAGGTAATATTTCAGGGTACATGAAACAAATGCATACAGCTGTTATAATTATATGACACACAAAAGATATGGGAGCGGTAATACAGACATAACTTTCGAACGTATAAACTATGATGCTGTTGTTGTCGCTTGAATGGGTCCTTGTTCTATAAGCAGCCATGGCAAACGTTTATCATGATATAATTAGTCTAATTTTACTCTGGAATCTATACACAACTAAGATATGCTGATACCTTAAACAGTATTACCACTCACGGCATTGAAGGATGATTCTACTTGTGGGCCAAGAAAACTTCACAAAGATATGACTATACTTGATGGACATGGGTATCTGGCAATAGTGTCAGCAATACCCCACCAGTGATCAATTTCTTGTCACACCTTAAATTCTGGAAGTAAATCAGCTTGGAGTTAAATAACTTCGAAATCTTTCTGGTTGAATTCGTTTTCCTATTTAGCCCGCTAGCTGCTACTGTAAAGCTCTTAATTGCAGTTCAAAAAAAATGTTATGACACAAATCGAAAAGTGGTACTCCTAACATTCAGTTTTGAAACAGATTAACCAATTACACACCCACCAACTTTGTATTCAAGCCATTCTCACTGCCGCATGATTTTCAAATGGTTATGCAAATCTTGTATCCCGATCGAAAATTGTACGGCAAGCATGCTCATTATAATCAGTTCCGTTACGCTAAGATTCACTGGGCAAAACCAAACTTTTGACCAATCAGAAGGCTTTTTACTGCGATCGTCTATTAAATAATATACAAAACAAATACCTATTAAAAGGATCATTGGGGAATGGGACCGGATAGAGGATTTGAAACACAAAACAACTTGGAGACGATATAAAATAGGTCCATATCGAAGAAAATCAGATACGGGTCAGGAGAAAAGCGAAATTCTACTTTGAGGCGGAAAACAAGAAAACAATCTTGTCTGAGAATTTGCCTGAAAAACCTATACGGGACTGTGCCTAAAAGATCTATAAGGGACTGTGCCTAAAAGACCTATACGAGACTGTGCCTAAAACAACCTATACGGTACTGTGCTTAAAAAAACCTATACGGGTTTGTGACTTAAAACCTTAAAGGACATAAGCTTTGAACTTTGAATTTGCGTTTTGGTCAGAAGAACCGTTGTAAAATTTCAACGCAGGAAAGTATTGGGAATGGGACACACATTGATATCTGGATGTTTATTGAGAATATGTATAGGGATACTTCAAGGGCACACACACACACACTCATAAGGCAGATAGCTATTGAGAGAAAAGCATTGGGATAAATATGGGATATGCATGCCTATATCACAAGAAGGGTGTAGACAGAAAAGCATGAAGGATAATTCTAGAGCTCGTTTGTTTGTGTGTGTTATGTGGTAAATCAATTTAGAGTGAAATCCATAGGAATGATTATGAGACACGTGCATTGCAGACGGGTATAGAACGAAAATATGGGGATATTTCTAGGACACATCTGCATAGAGAGACAAAAGGGATAATTCAGGAATACGCTTATATGGTGGATTGGTAACGAGAGAAAACAATGGGGATATTTCTGCCTTTCTGCATATTGTTAGCTAATTAAATACTATGTTAAGGTGCCAGAAAAGTGAAGACTACATGATATTAGAAGAAACACAAGACACTGACTTTATGAGCAATTTTATATTTTCTTCTCAGATGATTTTTTAAAATAAAGTTTGTAATGCATATACAGTCCAAACCAGATTTTGGTGGGGTTTCGGTCAGACGTTCTTATGAACAAGGTACATAGTACTGTATTAACTCGCATATAAATTAGGTATGACTATAAACTACACAGACCCAGATCTGTCATAAAATATTGCACTGGCACATCTGGGTCTATGTAGGTTCTTGTGAGGAATGAGTACAGGAAACAATATAAACCCTGATATAATGGCATTATGTACTGGTAGATCATGGTCTGTATTGTTAGCAGTTTTGCATGACTTATAAAGTAAGTATATTTTATACACTTGTTCAGCGAGAAATGGAAAAAAGTGGCCGTTTAAAGTAAAATGACGCCGCACCATAGGAAAAAAAAACAAAACAACTGGATCAGTATTTGAAAGCGATAATTGTTTTTTTGTCTAGAATTTGTGTTTAATGAAGGTAAAGTTGTGGTGTGTGATAACTTAGTATCTTAAGATTTTAGGATACCAATCATTACTTTGATGCTCTTATGACTTTTTGTTTTTTAAAAAGTACCTTAGTACATTAAAATTTCTTGATTCAGATTTCAACATTTACTATCTTACTATTTCTCTTCTTGATAATAAGACAGTTTATATTCCTTTTTAATATAAAAATGATTCATACAAGCAATGCAATAAAAGTATCACAATTCATATATAACTCCCACATTATAATGCTGTATATTGGATATACAAAGTATACCACCTTATAGTGACACTGCCTTGTAATGAAGTACATTACACACATACAGTATCCCTTATTATAACAGTATCTTGGGACCTATGCCTTATATTGGGATAGCTTTATGATGAATCACACTGTCATTAAAATATTTTCTCTCTATAATGCTGTCAATAGGTGCAATAGAGTATGCTGCTTTATAGAGAGACTGTCATATAATGAAGTACATTATGCATACAGTTTCACTTCTGAAATGGGACTCATCATATTACAACCTTGTAACGGGGACATGTTATAATGTAGGCCTTATAATGAGATCACCTTATAAGAGGAACTGTGTTATAATGAAGAAACTTATATTCAGACGACCTAACAACAGAAACATGATATAAGAGGAACTATGTTATAATGAATGAGCTCACACACACACACGCACACACACACACACAACAAGGGAAAGTAACACAAATCCATAATGTATAAATTGTGCCTTAATGATCTTTGTTGTATACACCCAAACTTGATTCTAATACATTCTTTATATTTCAAAGCATACCTTGTTACACCTACGATTTGGCAAGGTCAAGATTTATGTAATTTATCTATCCTCTGTACAGTCAGGAACTTATATGTGGACAGGAACAAATCTGTGGTAAATTAACCTTAAAACAAGATTTCCTTTCTCAGCTGTCTCAAACAAACTAAATACGTAATTGCATGCATTGAGATTAATATTCCTACTTATCAGCTACTTAATTATGTAAAGTGGACAAACCATAGTAATTATCATACTGTAATTAACAAATTATATTATAAACGTGAACTACATTATAAATGTTTCGTACAATAGGGAACTTGAATTTCTAGTTTTGAAAAACTTATTAAAGAAATATGCTTAATAATAATTTCCGTGTAGAGATTTTAGAAGGATGATGTTTTTCTAAATGTGAAATTGTAATCATGTATAGAAAAAAGGATATAGAACCCTAGATTTTATATGAATGTGGGAATAGCAATTTTATGTGAATGTGGGAATAGCAAGTTCGTAACAATGGAAATAACTATTGAGCTCAAGCAACAACATTAATATCCCATGTATACAATGTTGGATATCACCATCCAGTATGGATTTTGCTGTCCCATATAACGTACTTGAGATAGATTTAGAAACAGTACAACATGCTGTTTTATTATTCACCTGCTATATTGTAATCAGTCACAATCTTTCATTTCCACCATGTGACTGGATAGTATAATTACATAAATAGTTCAGTTTATGACACTAAGTTACACGCATAGCCTATATTGGAGACAAAAATCAACATCGGATGATGGAAACTCTCCGCAATTGTACATAAGGGAGGTAAATGTTGTTGATTTATTAATATAGTTATTTCCCTTCGTACATCTGTTCAATCTCCTTGATCAAATCTGGTTAAATTCTCTAAATGTTGCTCTCATTAGTTTTTATATTTCCATTGCTATACCATCCAAAAACCTTATCAAAATGTCTCGCTCTAATGTATGGAATATATATCCAGTAAAACAAAATTTATATAAATGTGGTAATTGTAAATAATAATGTTTAAAAAAATAACATAGAATGCATAGAAAATAAGAATATTGTTCTCTTAAGTTAATGGGGACGATATAGGATCCATAGGGTCTTCGTGTTAAATATGATCGTTTGCACTATGGGGTCTATGGGGCTTTAGCATGGACGGGAGTGTCTAGGGTCAATGGGGATTTAACATAGGGAATGTATAGCGACAATGGACTGGGTTGTCTTTTTTCCATAGGAATTGAACAGGGGCGAGGTCATGGTACTGGACACTGGCAACAATGTTTCATGGACACTGGCAACAATGTTGCAAGTGGCTGACCTCAATCGGGCGGAACAGTGAGTACGCATTACTCTAGGGACAATATAAATATGTATATAGACATAGGTTGTATAGGGATAAGGGGAATTGAACATAGGAAGTGTATAGCGACAATAGATTGGATCAATCTAGGGACAAGGGGAATTAAACATGGGAATATCTAGGGAAAAGGGGACCTTGAACATGGGTGGGCCTGTCAAGAGTGAAAGGGGAAATTGTATAGGGTCTGTCTAGGGACAAGGATGGTGGCGGGCCAAACACAACATAAACAGAGACAGACATGTAATAAAACAAGCCCGGGATTTATATATAAAACATTACCTAAACCTGAAATTATGTTGGCGGTGTTCATAAATTTGCATAAAGGTAATGAAGATGTAAATAGCTATACTCAAGGAAAAGACCAACGCCAAAACGGATGTGACTAAATGTAACATTAAAATTACTAAAGTGTCCCAGAATTTAACGGTGAATAAACATATCCCTGAACATTAGATTACATTGATTTAGACTAAAACCGATAACCCTAATATATATCTATAGTCTCAGATTGTGTGACGATCGTGGAGAAACACCCAGATATCTACCTATAGCTACAACCTGTGGAAATTCCTATGAAAATCCCACAATCCATTTATAGTCATAACTTGTGAAAATTCCTTTTATTAAATATTAGTGTCTATTTATAGCTACTGCTTGTGGAAATGTCTATGGAGAAAACCAAGTCTATATTTATAGCTGCAAAATGTCAAGCTTCAATGACATCACCGTGTTGCACTCTAGGAGAATTATGGGAACAGTGTTCCAAGCGGCTGACCTGAATACGCGCTACCGTAGTTAGGATGGTAGGTGAAATGAATATGATGTGGACAAAGGGATTTTTTTTTAGGGACAAAGACACACAAACATAAACACTTACGCGCAAGCACCCCAAAAAACACACCCAAAAATACGCAAACGCACATAAACAAAAACACACACACACAACCGTACGCGTAGGCACACATACAAAAGCACACACATACACATACACATTCACACACAAACAAACATATGCTCTCACACACACAAACACACACGAACGTACACGCACGCACACATACACACAATTACACACACACACGTACACAAAAAAATGACACACACAAAGACTTTTTGTTAATGGACAAGGGTTTGTTGTTAAGGAAAAAACAAATACACACTGAGCAGGGAGTAGGGTTTAATGCGGAGGAGAAAACAAAAACTTAAACACCTACAAACATACGCGAGCACACAAACAAACAAGCAGAAACTCATGCACACATACTAGCACGCAAACAAACAAAAACACACACACGTACGCGCACACACACAAACTCAAACACGCACACATAAACAAACGTACGTGTGCGCACACTCACAAGCAAAGACAAACTTACGCGCGCACACATACACACAAACACACACACACACAAACGTACCCTAACACACACACACATGCTCACACACAAACAAACGTACACGCGCACACAAAACACAAGCAAACACACACATACAAACGTACGCACACGCACACAAACAAAAATACACACATGCACAAACATTCTCACACAAACAAAACCACACACACAAACGTATGTGCACGTACACATACACACTCAAACAAAGGTACTCGCGCACAGAAACACACAAACAAACACACACGCACACACACAACACACACACACGTATGCACATGCACACAAGCACAAACAAATCACACTCACACTCATGTACAGGCACGAATACAATGACATCGAAAGAGATCGTTTAGGGTCCTGGACGGACGAGATTCTAAGTTTTGCTAGTACCGGTCCCACCAATTATGGCTACGAATGCCGGGACCCTCAAGGAGAAGTGTACAGCGAGAGGAAAGTTAAAGGATTGACTCGCAGTTAGGTCACCAGTCAAGTGGTGAACTTTGGCATATTGAAAGAAGCCGTGCAGTCTGGAGAGGATCATGCTTTTAAAGTGACCACATACCAACCGCACAAGACTTTATGTTTAGCAAGACACCAAATCGTTAGTCGGCCTTTAGAAAAAAGGTGTATCAAATCGCGTACCAGAAACGAGTGCGACTTCTCAATCACTTCACTTTGCTGTATGAACACACTGGTATAAAAAGTGGTTCGATGACGATAGCCACCAACAAGAAGGATGACTTCGACACAGCAAGAATCGATCGAGGGACCCACTGCGATCTCCAAGTTCTTTCAATAGAATTTCCCTGTATTCTTTCCTGACTATAGTCACTGTGCCATTAGATTGGAAACATTTATAAATGATCCACACATAGGGAAGAATTACTGCTAATGTTTTAGCTAGAACAGGATTTGTCTACTTGGGACTGAGACTGGATTGGGATACGAAATACAGTGTTTCAGTTGTGGTCTGAGGTTGCCTATGGATCGATGTATCTACGGAGATTCAGCTATTCTGGAACATACTCGATGGTCTCCGCACTCTCCTTACATTTCTGTGGCCTTTCCATCTATCACACTACGGTACCTATATGTCGATACCTTACAGAATGTAGTACCGTTGCCTAGGAAGAAAATAAGGAAGACTTTTAAAACTAGGCATAAAAAAGGAAAGATTTACAAGCTTGAGATTTCATTACGACTAGTATAAAAGAGGGAAACGTCCAAGACCGATAGTTCATTGCAACTGCAAACACTAAGGGAGAACGATGAATCCTTTTAAACAGACACCACTCAAGTTCGGTGATTCTCAAGTGGAGTGCGATTTTGTGCCTTGTGATGGCAGGGATGCCGTACGCTATGACCTCAATGATTCAGTACCACATCATCGGAACTTTGCTATGACTGCTACTACTACAACAAAACCCATGGAAAGTGATGATGTGCGTGTCAACCCAGATGGATCCGAAAGGGATGCCGCTCGTTATCGTAGACCTTTTACTAGTATTCATGGTCGATGTCATCCTCCACGTGAAACCATGTGGCTACCACCCTACGGATGTCATCCATTTCTGAGCAAACTACTGCGGTTTTCAACATACCCTCATCGAAATGAATCTGTGAAAGAAGATTATTCGTTCATTATACGTTTATCTGAATACTGCGACTTTGAAAGTGGTATCCAAACTCTCAAAGGAAAGTGGCCTAATTATCTGCGAGGACCTACCTCCGAAGACTTAACCAGAGCTGGATGTATCTACTTGGGCGAAGGCGATTAGGTCAAGTGCTTCAGCTGCGGTGTGTAACTACACCAGTGGGAGAAGAAAGATTCGGCTTACCTGGAACATGCTCGATGGTCTCCGCACTGTCACTATCTACCATCAGTGGGAAGACCTCAGTAATCTTGTGACGGATACTTTACAATATAACATTAATGGTTGGCCTGTGGAGTTGATAGAACGCGTTTACCGAGATTTTGTCAAAATACAAGTGAAACGCAAATTCAAAATCATTTCTCTATTTTGAAATTATCCTCTTTTCCAAAGTAAACAAAGACTGATTAAGTGAGGACACTACTTCAGTCATGAATATAAGCGAGACTATTGGTCACAACCCAGCGATTCCTGATTCTTGGAGGACACTAATTTTATTACTTCCAACAAAAGAGGGTATGCAAGCTGGTTACTTTGCCACGACCTTTATCATTCTTGATACACCAATTGCTGTGGAAGGAAATCAGTGACAGTATTAAGACCGTGATTGATTAGCAACGCTTTTTACGAGAACTGTATCCAATGAATTTGTGTCGTCGTGTGGTGTGTGTCTTAATGACTTCCTTCATGGGATTTCGCTTACCAAATAATCCATTGTGGGCTCCGTACGATCTGTGATGTGAGGTACCACCAAAACCTTGAAGGTGGTACATTTAAATGTACACGAGAGACCCGTTCTGTTAAACGCCGTCCGCTTTCATTTCGATACTTCTCGACCTTTACGGGAAAAAAAGATTCGTCTACTTTTAGTCATTGAAGATGTTTACCAAGATGTGTGTTTACCTTGTAACTTACACCCTCACTGGCCAGATGTAAACGACTGGTAAAAATTCGGTTTCGACACTTGGACAGAAGAAGTGGTAAATTATGCCCAAGATTTAAACCTGTGTTAGCCACAGTGTCAGAAGAAGAACCAGACACCTAGGAAAACCACTCCGTTCAGGAAAGGACCATCATTGACATGGACATCCTCGAAAGGCCATTCCTGGAGGACAACTATGTGTGACTGTGGCGAGTGTAGAGCCTCTAACAACATCACAAACTCTCCCTTGGACCCACACCTTTGTCACCACAAATATTGTACAGTGACTTGTTTATATTCCACTTTGATAGCTTTCATGTGTGTTGTATCCTTGTACTTAACCATTTGGCTTTAATGTATTTTTGTCTTTTGTGTTCCATTTTAAAAATATTTTTGAAATAAGCGTGACCTGAAAAAAGTATAAAAACTCTTGTCTTTCTTCGTTTCAAACGTGACATTTCCTGCTTTACGGCTACGTCTGTTGTCTCTGCTCCCGCTTCCTCCATGTTCAAAGTCATCGACGAAAAGTTAGATCGTGCCAGTTGGGAGGCCGTTTTTGCTCCACAGTTAATCTTTGATGTTGAATGTAGTCTTTTAAGCTGACCAGGAGTCAGACTGACACTAACATGATGATATGACATTTATAATTTTACTCATGATCCAATTACATGTTTTCTACTGGCGCATCAATGACTCTCATGCGGCCACCAACACCTTCAAGTAGTATTGTCTTATCGCTGAGTATAACAGCGATTGCTCTATAATTAGCAATAGCTCCTCTTGTCACACGAGCTCGAAAGTGTATATGAACGACAGATTGAATAAATAAATCCAACTGTTCCAGCGAAATATAATAGATCGGAAAGAACGTTGTAAAATCCCGCTGAGATATTTGTTAATCAGTATCAACATTTTGATCACGTCCCATAAATGACATTAAACGATGATATGCTCGTGCTACATGATTTTGATCAAAGTTCAATAATACATCCTCGGCTGGTTCTTGATGTCCGTTTATTCTCAGTGAAACCTCAGAAAAACGCAGTTTCTCAAATATCATTATACTATGTGTTTGTGAGTTTGCTCGTGCAGCATTTTGGAGCTCAACAAATATACGTCGCGGTGCAGAGACACCTTGCTGTGATGCTATGTGCCATGTGAATAAACCATTAATTGTACTTTGGATAGAATATGTGGTCATTGTTAACCATGACAATGTTGATTTACCGCCTCTGTTCATAAAATAATGCAACCGTTATTCTTCGATATTGATGGAGTCATTATTGGTATCCACAAAAATGGTTTTGTCAGTATTACTTTTCAATGAAGTGCCGCCGTTGCAGCTGCATTAACTCCTTCAGCGTGCCATTTTTGCATCGTCGTCGTTATTTTTTCGTACGAGTACAATTGTGTGCTTGGCTCCAAAAATGACCTTTCCAACTTTTCTAAAAAATCCAAAGAGGTGTGACAGTAAAATTGCACATTAAAATCATTCATCGTCGCCCAGCATTGATCGACGTGATGTGAATCCCAAGTTGAAATTTTCATTCATTGATACAACTGTGTCCTCAGCTGCATTTAATGTTACATTTCTGTTTTCTGGATGATCAGTTGTGCCTTTGGCAAACATCATTGATGGATCAACTGGTCTTGAGTAATCATCGCTGTATCTTGCAAGACCAAGTATCGTTGTGGCAACGTCAATGTCGTTATGACAAACCTCAATTTCTCGTCTCGTCCATCAATCATATATGCGGCACGTTTGAATAACGCCATAATACCATTGTTAACAAAGCCAAGTCGATCGCCAGTTCCGTAATCTGTATTATCTAATTTTAAAAGTCTACCTTCTACTTCGATAAATGCCTCAGCAGGTAAGAAATATCTGCTTGTATCCTGAACTTGTAATTCGATTCTTCCAAGTTCGTCAGGTACACGTGCGTCATACGAATAATACTGATAATCACGTACCGATTCATCTTTGAGAACTGGTGCGTCCGTATTGAATGCGACTATGCGCTTAAACATCTTTATTATTATTGTGTTCGTTTAACACGTAAACCACTTCCTGCTATCAGACTAGCAGTTATATATATATTTTTTTTCACCAGCTAACTCTGCTAGCTTTTGATTTGCGGCTTGATTTATTATTTTACTAACGTTTGCAGGCACCGCATCAGTGCTGGGTTAACTTTACTGGCTGAGTTTTTGTCGTATTAATCGTGCTGGTCTATCATTGATTGCCAAAATGCTTTGCTAGCACCATCATCAACAGCACCAATACCTTTTTCACAAGCAGCATCGATAGTTTTCATTCCCAGTTACTTTGCAATCGGTATTGATTTTGGGGCTATCCTTCTAAATATACCCCGAATAACATCACCGAGTCCATCTCCGTAGAAAGCTTTATATGTAGGTAAGCTAGAATTTATCACCCTAACCATGGTTGGTCCACGTTGAGCATTATGTATGATCATATTATTATAGTAATTATATCTCACTGCTTAATCACTGAAATAATCATCGGCGATTTCATTAATGAGGGACCGGTACAAATTAATATCCATGATACCGCCTGTAAATAATCGTTGACAAATAGCAGCTGTTTCATTATTAAATTCTGGAGAATTATTACCGGCTCGTTTTCCGCCAATCAGAATTTCTAATCGATCAACATCGGCAAGGACGTTATTGGAACAAGTAATAAGACCACTTCCTCGAGAGCTAATACCACTTCCAGTGGCACCGGGGTCCTCCTCATGGAATTGTTTTTCTTTCTCACATGTTGTTTGGACTGTTTTTTTTTTTTCTTATTTTCTATTAATTTCCTTTCTCTTTTTGCTTTCTCAAGTTTCTGTTTTATTTCTTCTTTTTTGATTTCTTGTTTGTTTTTCTTGTTCAATATACTCATCTACTCTCTGGTTAAAAATCTCAGACTGATTAATAATATTCCTCAGATCTGATTTGCGGAGTATTAGTAGCGATGCGATATATATATATCCCTTAACCAATCGCTATATTTCAGTGTATTAACATAATCGGGTTTTACATATTGGTGTCGCTCATAATTTCCATACGCGACCATATTTATTAATTGGTCTTGGTCCCTCATAGCGGCAATACCTTCAGGTTTAAATTTATCGGTTATATTGGTTTTAGGTTTTGGTGGCCCGGGCTGTGGTTGAATTTCAGGTTGTGGTTGAGGAGGTTGCAGGGGGTGTCTAGTTGCTCGAAGGTTCCGAGCAATATCGGCAGACAATGTTTCAATAGCTTTTTGTGTCTCCTCAGTTGCTGTAACAATTTCCTTTGTTGGTTCTACAATTGGTAAATAACTGTTCTGCACCTTCTGCAAATTCCATTTGAGACTCCTGACGCGCTTGTAATTTTTGCTTGACACCATTATGAAGCGGAAGATATCTCCTGATTGCTTCTAGTCACTCTCGAGCTAATCTTGCTGAGCGAGCTTCACCAATCACTATTAATATAACGATGGTTTAATTACAGCAGCAGAGAGGGTGAAACGACACAAACTGAGAGTGCATCTGGGCAAACAAACACGCCTAAAATTTAAAAAAATTACATGTAAACGAACGAGTAACAGCGTGAACTAACCCACAAGATTTCGTTAGCGCGGTGTGTTTCCCGCAGTATGGATTTGCGTTTGGTTAACAGCCTTTGTTTAGCGTTATTGACCTTATTTTCAGCCTTTCGTAGGAACCTTTAATTTTGCTAACGGACACTCCGAAAAAGTTGTAGGGTTCACCCTTTCTGCTGCTAAGATTCAAATAAAGCTGGTCATAATATTACGTTAAATACTGCATACGTAATACAAATTATGCATTATTCATTTGATTCTACAGAAAATATTTATAAGGAATCTTAAGGTAGCAATAATCATGTCGATGTTTTGACAAGGTATGCCCTCCTTGCACACATATGCATGGTTCTCAATAGATTTCCAAACTAAAGAGTCATTTGACAGTTAATTCTCAAGGGCATTTTATAATGTGTCTTCTCAAAGACTTTAATTTAAATCATTCCTAACACTATGTTGTATATATTTCGATATCGCAGCCATATTAATGTGCTTTATACATGAAAAATCATGGTCTAATAAACAGTAGATACTATAAAATTATCATCCTACTCCATTTTGATGATGCACTGTTTTGACCCCACGTCATAAACTCTCAGTTCTCAAAAGAATGAAACCCTCAATGGCAAAAAAATTACTTGACATAAAAAATGCATTTCACTAATTATCCTGTTTTGAATCAGTAAAGTTCTCATCAAAGTCCTTAGTAACTATTTCGATGACGCAAACCAACCTCTTCCTTAAACAGTCAGCTACTAAACATGTGATGACAATGTGACAGACAGTGGACACCTACATCAGTAACACTGTTTAGAATACTGTAATGAATTCTCAAGTTCCATGATGAGCTGTTGTGACCGACTTTTTGAGGTTGTTCTTTGTTACTGTAATATGCGCATATTTACAAAACACAAATACTTTTATGATACATTTCATAGTTGTATCATCGTATTTTAGGTTTGTGTTAGGGTCCCCGAGTGGCTGAGTGGCCTAAAGCGCTCACCCTTCCGGATCACTGCCATCTCACCTCCATCTTCGTGGGTTCGAGTCTCAGGCTCGGATAATGCGTCTTGGGATGGTGGTTCATCCCAGGGTTTTCCATAATTCCTCCTCCACCAGTTATACTGCCCGCCATGTATAGCCTATCTTGTACAGAAAAATGGCGTCAACCCTAAACGAACAACAACAACAACACTCGTTATATATCAAAGTACTATGATCTTAAATGATGATAAAAGCAATTTTACTTTAAAAGCAAAAGAAAAAAATTCAATAATCGTTTAAGAGAGTCTTGATATTTAACTTATTCTGACCTTTATAATTTAGTTCATTTGAAGATAAAGGTAAGAATGATAATCAATTGAAATTAAAATCTTCTACTGTAACTTAATTTTTGTTTACAATTATCGGCACTTTTAGAGAAATGAGTTATGATGGATACATATGCACATTGGCCTTTATTTTTTTTTAAATGGTCATAAGCAAAATCTTAGAAGCTGTTTTGTTTTTTTTTTACTAACAAGTAAGCAATTTTATTATAATACCATCATTTTCCCCAAAGTTTAGTATTTTAGACAAAATCCCCCCCCCAATTAAAAATCATGATAAATCTTAGAAAACCTCTAGGAATGCTAAAGTGAGTTTTTTTTTGGTCTCATCTTCCATGTAGATCTGATTTTTATATGTACTACTGGTGTTACTCTAAAAACACTGTTTTATACTGGAGCATATATTATAACGGTGGCATAGAGAGTAGTAGACTTGTGTGAAGGTGCGAAGTGCGACAAATCTTAACTCGGTTAGTTTGGGAGCCATATATTTATAGATGACGTCACCAAGATTTGTATGTAGGAACCATATATTTATGGCACAGGACAGTGACATCTTCTGATGTCCAGTCTGAGCCAACTATTAACCGTGTGCTAATAATAGCTGGAAGATAGCACTTGTATAAGTCCATATCTCTGTATCAATGTAACAAAACATCAGTGAAACAAATCTTACAACAGACTTGTTTGCCCAAGAAAGCTGTTGTCAGCACTATACGTTGATATAAGCAAGATGGTGGCTGTCAATTATAGTTGCCGTCTCATAGCTGATTCATAGCCAGTTGCTGCTGACATCCGTATATATGTGCGGAATAGTCCTAATCGAATAAAGTTTGTTACGGCTTTGTGTGGAAGTGTGGAGGTATAAATAGCAATATGCAGAAATTTCCAAATTTGAGAATTAGTTTTCTGCAGGATTAATCGTGTTGATGTGAAAGTGCTCTGACATATCACGTGTTGACATGGCTATTCCATTCAGTAACAACATCAAGTTCCACTAAATCAAGCTTAAACTATCGTCTGAATATACCTCCCCGTTTTTATACCCACTCCCCTTTCAATTTAAAAAACACAAGCACAAATGAGACCAAAGATGCTCAGAACCTGATCAGTTCATTTATTGATTTAAAATTTCAAACCTGATTATTCCCGGGGGTAGGGGGTGGACCCTAACACGGTTATCATCTGCATGTTTCACTTCAAATGAAGCTTTCAGTTTAAAAGAAGACAATGCTTGTCAGTCATTTCTGGTTCCTGGACAAGTCCTTTTTCAGCGAAGAAATATATGCAGGACTACACATGTACGCACATAGAAGGAAAATACTATGTTGTCTGTTTCCGATATTTACAATTTCAAACGAAGCAAAAGAAAAGAATGACAACTACAAATTTGCCTTTCCCGTGGATTTAACAAGCTGTATAATTTCTGTATTCATGTAAGGAAAGAGATATACAAGTTTGTTTATCAACGAGTCTGTCATGTACCGAGCCTTATCTTCTGTTGGGGCATATATTGTATCATCAAGAGTGAAAACTGTACTAGCTTGAAAGGGACCAACAATTTATTTTTCAACGGTATCAGGTACTGACACAGAGGTATTCCATTTTCCTTTTCTTGCCTATTTGACTATTTTCAATTTTCTTTTTCTTTTTTGTTCTTTTATTGGCAAAAAGCACTCTATTCTTCTTCTACTATAAAGTTCGTTTAACTCTTCTTCTCTCTCAACAATGAAGTTGTAGAGGAAATGGAAGAGAGAGAGAGAGAGAGAGAGAGAGAGAGAGAGACAGAGAGAGAGAGATCCACTTCTTCGTTAACCCACTCTTAAGACATCAGTGTGTACTTTTTGTGACATGACAATATAACAATCATGTCCTTCACATAGCGGTTCGTATCGCTGCTTACAATTTAATTGTCAGTCATAATATTATTTTATACTTGTGTATTACTGACAGTTAAATAACTTAACAAGCAATGATACCAGGCCCTGCGCATCAAGCTCATTGGTGGAACGGGACACAAGCAAGTTGTCACAGATGATAACGAATGAAAGAATGGGCAGCTGTTTTGGACGAATATAATAAACAACTACATAAAGGGTCTTTTTGTTTCTCACCAGTTTGATCGAGTAAGTCTTGAAATCTTAAAAGAGTTAGGCTACAGGAGCATTAAGTCTCGAAGCAACAAAATCCATGTACATACCAAATCACGCGCCAAAAACACCTCACTGTATCATTCTTACCGGGCTTAAAATATCGCACTTTCTGCTGGAATCACCGGTTTACCATTATTACAAAATGAGTCTTTTTGATTAATAATATAATACTAGTAGTTAATTTTATGAGTCGTATTTATAGGTATACGAATTTACAGTGACACTGCACAGAAGCGATGTTCTGATTGGATGATAAACAATCAAAAGTCACAAGCCTTCTGATTGGATAAGTGTATGCACACCAGTCTACAACCCAAGGTAGACTGCAAATTGTGTGAACTATATACACGGAGTGTAACTCTCTGTCAGACATTACCGATTTTGTGAGGACTTTCACCGTAACACATAGTTCATCTAATATGATCATTCTCACCAATTTGCCGACGAATCATTTCGGGGACTGGTGTGTAAGTCCTCACAATGTCGTCAAATTCTCTAGATGTTGGTGTGCATTCAAACTCAGGTCCTCGCAAGCATAGTAAAACACACAAACGCACACGCGCAAGTCAGTCACACGTCCATACTCACACGCACGCACTCATACACATACTAACACAAACATATATGAGCATGCACACATATCCATGCATACATATTCATACGCGCTCACACGATCACGAGCATATGTATACACACACAAATATCCTCGTGCAAGAACACGAACGCACTCATATATAAAAATGGAGATATATTCTTGCGCCCTAACACGCACTCATGCGCACACATACAAACATCGATACGTCAGAACAGGCAAGAATGCATATATATATATATATATATATATATATATATATATATATATATATATATATATATA
>JAECUM010095904.1:0-66488 GCA_016617855.1 Megalonaias nervosa | reverse complement strand
GTCAACTGATTACTTCAAACTTTGAGTTTACGCGATCTCCAACAACAGATTTGTTTGAGCCAAAGATACTATACATTTAAGCAACGTCATCAGTGGTCATCACAGACGAATTAAGAATTGTCTTAGTTACCATAGACTCGTCGATAATATGTCCCCTGCAATTATCAACCATGGATTGTGATAAAAAAAAAACTATTGTTAAAAGTTGCTGTCTTCAAAATATGGATCAAAATAGAAAATTGGAGAGGGAAGTAGAATAACCGTCAGACTGGTTTCTTAAGCAGGGTTTGCTATCTTCCACCAGCATTTTATTGGCAGATTTATTCTGAGAAGTGTCAGTCAATTTGTCGCTGTATTTTCGTTTTTCAGTCCGCACATAATTAATAACTATCATTCTTACTGTATTTAGCCCAATATGTCCAATTATTGGTTTGCTTTTTATGCCAACGCTTGCGGGATCTAATTAGATAGCTGTGGTTGGCCAAATGGTCTTTGGGTCTATATGTTAAATTTTGCGAAGAGATAGGAACAGCAGCTGCGTCAAGAATAACTTAGAGAAACTGTCAGCATACTCAGTCATCACTACCGCCAGACATAATAGCATACTAGTCTCGTGTCGAAGGTCAAAATCTGCATTAGTAAACTTCCAGAAACGTCTCATAAAGGTACATTTATTGCAATTATTGAAATGTAGTAAAACAAAAAAGGCACAGTTGAAACGGCTATTATTTGAGAGAATATTGTCCCCTTCGTCGGATCACTAAACAGAAAGGTCAAGATAGGTGGCAGTGTTTGGAGAGAAATGCGTTGTCTCATCTATCAGTTGGCTAAGGACCGTTCGATTCGATTCGGCGCACTTTTTTTTTTTTATAGAAAATTATATTCATGTTTCATCAAATTACCGGTTGAAAAACAGGAATGCGTACATTTCTCAACTGAATTTTCGATGAGGTCCCATAGTTAATTGTATGGAGTTCATGGTTGATAGAACGTGCCAATTAATAAGCATATTTACGTCATTATAATTTTACAGCAAACACATTCTAGTCAATAACTTTAAATCATCTGTTTTACGAGATGGTATAGTGTGCTTGACACAATTGCTTCTCCATCATTATCTCAATCACACCTGTTAGGTTTTCTGTGACCTCCTAGCAGCTTATAGTCATTATTAATGTTGTTAATTAGACAGGATTCCGTTAACTTAATTAAACTGTATTTAAGTCTGCAAATAATATGTATAGCCCTGAAAAATATTTTGAGATGGAAAAAGAAACATTTCTGTAAACCATCAGTGCATCAGTTAAAGCTATCCTCAAATATTGATGAAGCAGGCGATCTGCTGCTGTCTCAGCCTGGTTAGGTTTCCGAATCAGCTGTTCGCAATGGTATTAATTAGACCATACTCATTTGTGAGTCAGTCTATATAAATTACATTTTTGGCCCTGAAAGTTCAAAGGAAATAATGTGAATATAAGTAGGTGCGTATTACATGTAACTGAGAACAGAACTAAACTAAATTTGATTTTAAAAAATGTACCCTGGCTATGGTGAAAGACACAATATTGTGAGCATATGAATCAATATGAATTTATATCATACAGAATAATGGCATAACCATTAATTGCATGTTGATTATGTACATAACATTCCAAAATGAAAATAAAATTTGTATGACTTTATCTCCACTGAGATTTCGTATCGGCACATTATTAGCTTAAGTGTTAAAATCAAGACAATTATTTGGTTTTATTAAGTTTGAGTCATTACAACAAGAACACTGGTACTTCAAAACTGAACGCAAACGTATATAGAGTAGTATTTTGGTCCTCAAATGACACATCCTTATTCAAAGTAGTAATTGCTATTCTTAAAATAATTTATTGGTGAGTCTTTAGAGTTAGCCCTTTCAAACTGCGTTCGTTCAACAGTTTATCACGGCTGAACTATTATAGTTTAATTTTGATTGTTAAAGCAGCGGAAATGCAACATATCTGAGCTAAATATAAAGATCGTATTTAAACTATGCAATAGAGATTTGGAGATTTTTGAGTAAAATTAAAGGGTTTACCATTACGATATCATGACATGTAACAACGCTAACGAAGCAAAGAAGCCATGCCGACACAAGAAACTCAGATATCTCTGTTCCTATGGTACTATAACCTATAATATAACGCATAGCCCCATCTTAAGAATTATATAACCAAATATGGAATATATCTTACACAATGCATTAAATTGATACTAGTATCAGTAGCATATTTAATGTAGAGTAGACAAAGTAAAGACACTGCTTTGAAAATATAGCGCAGATATAATATTTTAAGTGTAATAAAGTATTCCAATACTGCAATGTGTTGTTTCCTACAGTGTTATGTTTGTAATGCATATTTAGAATTCAAAAGTTATATCAACAACTCACTTTGATTTTTATTTTTACAAGAAAACTTAACATACAGCTATCAAAGGATATAGAAATATCATAATATACATGAATTATGTTAACTTATGTGTGGAAGTGACTGATCTAACATAGAATAGGACACCTGCCAATATTAGCTGTCATAAAATTATCTACTACCTAAGCTTCTCCTAGATCGTAAACTGTACAGAACCAGGTCACTCGTACTCTTAATAAATTTGTTCTTTTTCGAATTGTGCACGAAGACCCAGGCAGCAAAAATGCCTTGTAGGATTCTTAAGCTGCTAGCTTCTTACAGGATCTTGTTGTTTTTATTGGTCAGGTCCTCGTATAGATAGAAAGCTTTCTTCTTCGGATATCTTTCAGTGACTTGCGAGCTTAGATTTCTGCTCTCTAGCGTTGTATGTTGTGACTTTTACAATGATTTCCCTGATTTCCTACAGTCGTTTTCTTCTTCAGGATGAGACCTGAAAATGTCCCACTCCGTCAAATCGACTTAGCGATCCATTGTCATCGCTAGCTCTATTTTATTTGTGTCGCCTCGCTGCGTCTCGGGTACCCCACTAATTATTAAGGAATTTCGTTGCCATATTGCTGAGGCTCGTTGATCTGCGATTTCAGACCCTTATTTTTCTTTGCCTGGATCCATTGGTTTTTGGTGACTAAGTTTCGTAAATTCGGCTTTAGCTCAGCTGTGACTGCCTGGACCCATTGGTACATAGTGTTTGATATTAACTAACGGACTCTGTGAGCAAAGTTCTCTGTATCGTCGTATGAGAGGGTGAGGGCAAAGTCTCATCAGTACTAATACAAGTTACTAGCGAACTATTCAATTTGATAGTGTTAATTTTAGGAGGTTGTGTACTAATTGAACGTTCTGACTTATGTTCACGTGAATATTTATTACACTTATTTGATTGAAGATTAATTACTTGTTATGTACAGCTTCAATATAAACAAAACAACGCCCACTGTTCATGGTCAGAAGGTACAGGTCAGGGCACTGCCTGGAAAACGTACATACAAGTTTACACAAACACGCATGGCTTAACGGAAAACACAACTGATCACAATCACTCATGACCTGCCACTACATCATCACTTAGGTCGGGGGGTGAGGTGCTGTTTATATGACTGAAAACATGATTAATATATGTCAATAAAATCTACAACATGGCTCCAATAATGGCGCGAAATGCTGGTGTATATATCTAGCAAGTAAGA
The DNA here is from genome assembly GCA_016617855.1 of Megalonaias nervosa. Classification (NCBI taxonomy): domain Eukaryota; kingdom Metazoa; phylum Mollusca; class Bivalvia; order Unionida; family Unionidae; genus Megalonaias; species Megalonaias nervosa. Next base: position 62,839 of record JAECUM010095904.1, on the reverse strand, counting down.
ACAAAGAAAGAGAGGTGATGAAATTAAACATCTCATCCAATTGTAAGTCACCATCAGGAAAATGCAACATAATAGGAAATACCAGGTGAGGTAAATCCACAAGAATTCTGAAAACGTGTGAAATCAACATTTGTCAGAGCGAAGAAACAGTTCTTTCACCTAATGACGTATGCACAATAATAATTGCGTTTATATTTCCATTAAATTTAAATCTGTATCAAGACAAGTAGTTGATGTAAGGTGGTAAGTATTTTCAACTGAGACAGATTTGACTGTTCCAAAGCTACATTAATATGCATACTTATAAATATTTTTATCGAATAGGTAAAGAAATGTATAGATAAATATAAGTGTAGCACGTTTGAGGTTCTTTGTAAATTTTATTTTCAAAATCAAAACATCCATATTGAACCCACAATAGTTATGAAGTAACTAGTGACTGAGGTAGTTTTCGCTTATTCAAGTTCAATTTTCAATAGCCTTCCCGTTCTTTGTCTAGTGTTTCTCACACAGAACTGTTATTATTTTTTTTATTTCCTGTCGACATAAGACTTACACATGGATTAATTATTTGGAATGACTCCAAAATGGTGAAAACACAGGTATTATGATGCCATGAACCAGCGCAATTAGCCGTAAGCCAGTATACCAAACGGTAAGACTCGAAAAATAGATCAGTTATACTTTCCGAGTTTTGTTTTTCAGTAGAAAGTTTACATTAGGAGGAGGGAGAAAATGAAACACTAAACCTTTATTTGTCGAGCACTTGTATATAAAATGAATTGAGTTTGTGAAGAAAACAATCAAAAAGGAAACGTGAGTTATTAGCAGTGTATGAGAATCGGGATCTCCAGTACACTCTGACAGTTTGATGAAAATATATTGAGACCGATCTTATCAGTCAATTTAATAATTAGTTCTTGCGTGACTGCGACTTAAAATATTGTAGAACTATCGCTTTTTGTATGTTGTAATATTTGCTTTGTTGTTGATAGCCATTGCCTGATCGTGATTAATTTTTTTTTTATAATCATCGTCGTTAGCAAATAAAATAAAAGAAACCATTTCAAATTCCATCGTCAAATTTCACGATCATTTCATTGGGTCATTCATACTATTTTTTTAGGAATTTAATGATAGATATATTATTAGGAATTTCAAAATATTCCGTATAGCTGCGAACTATCGTACTACTTTTATATTGATTTAAGTTTTATATTAAGCTTTTTGTATTACAAATAAACCAAAGCAATCGGGACTTAACATTTAGAACTACGTATCCCATACAAATAAACTGCTAAACATTTAAGTTCATTATTTTCATTAGCATTTCCTTCAATATGAACATGTGTATCAGAAAAGTTCAGACTATAAAGATTTTCTGTCAAATGCTGAATTTGTTTCTTAGCTTTAAATTCGTAACTTTCTATCCACTGGTCGAAAGAGCGCTAAACGTCTTATATATCTTATACTATATTTTGCATGTTATGTTACAGTATTGGACCACAACCTTTAATTGATTTAAGATAGCTGTAAGAATAAGACGAAAACATGCCTTTCTCGATTCCGATGCTCTGAGGACACTGTTTCCTTCGCAAGGCAAAACACTTGAATTAGAAATTGGTCCTAATTATTTATTATAGGATGTTGAACATTTGTAATGATCATACTAATAAATGTCCAAACCCCAAAGAGTCTCTTACAATGAGAAGTATGGTGACATTTTTGTTTGCAAATTTCTCTTTCAACTGATTTTATATAACAAGTATAACAAATTATAAGGCAATCAACATATCTTATCAAGAAAGAAAAGTATAAAATAATTTTAATTTAAAACAATTGAACTTATAACAAAATAACTTGAGAAAAGAGTGATCTTTCATTCAAAACTAATAAACACACATTTGTGTCATAATATAATTTTTACATGTTCTAATTAACCGTGAACGGAAATGATTGACAAATCATTTTGTTTTCATCATATAGAGATTTGATTATAACGAAGGAAGTCAGTTTTCCAAAACTTACCAGTCATTTGATTTTAATTTTAAATCTAGGTTATCAATCCGAATCCCTAATACATATTTTTACATATGTATAAAATGTCACAGGTATTAAAATATTCTCATTAGTATTTGGGATATCGTGTTTTTTAATTACTTTTCCAGAAATGTTCAGACTGAATTCAGATAAAGTCTGTATAAGGTTGTTAATACTCAAGTTCTCATTTGGGATGCATTCGTTTTACAAAATTGTCATTTATATTAGCTATTTATGTCAAATTAGCAAAGTTGAATTAATATCAAGGTAACTGTTTAAAAGACTACAATTACACACACAGATATATAAACAGGCGAAATGCGTAAAGAATTTCGAAATCTGTGTGAAATAAATAATGAGCGGTATTGCTCTCCCCATTACCTGTTCAAATTTTATTGGTATTTCCCATTTTTAGTATAGTTTTTGGCATCTAAGTGTTTAAGATATTTAGTTAACTGTCAAAAAAGGTAAGCCTCGATTAACTTTTTTAATGCCGCAAGAAATGATGCAACTATAGGTACCGTGATTTCTAAAACCAGCGTTGGCAGTCGTCAATTGGTAAATCATATTTTCATGGCTATAGAAATGGGAAAATAGATCAAGGGTACTCTCACAGCTCTACATTCCAATCGGAAAACTGCAGAAGGAAGATTGGGAAAATAGTGAAAATATTAAATGTTCAAGACATATATACGATGAAGAAATAATGTTTTCAGAAAATCAGAACAAGCAAAGAATCATTAATACTCTAAAACATGAGATGTCTAGAGGACAAAATAATTGACTGCCTTCTCTTATTCAACCAGCTTAGTAATACATCTGTGCGAGATTGCGACCTTTAGCGAGTCTAACATACGATCGTAGTACGGTTTAAAAGAGTCATACCTTTAAAAGCATCAGTTTCTATTTGCTGTCATTCTTGCCGTGTTTGCTGATGACATTGCCTCAATGTGTATAACGTCTTCATCATCATCGTCGTCATCATCATTATCATCTTCATTTTCTTCTTCTTTTAGTTCTGTATTTGACAAGCGTAATTATAAATTTTAGATTGTACAGTAAGAATGGTGTCCTATTAAGGTATTGGGGAATTTTTGTCTTCTGATTTAAAATATATCTTTCAGTTGATACCTAAGGACAACCATATTTTATCCAAAATGTTGCTAATTAACAAATAGAAGGAATCAGAAGTCAACCAATGTCTCTCACCCCGAAAGATGCTTTGCAAAATCTGAAGTTCTAACATATGAAGTTTCTTTACATAAAATCATATGAAGAAATCTTATTTTTTCATCTAAATACATATTTAGCTAGCCAGTTTTGTGTTGATATAAAAATCCCTAGGCAGCTTCACTAAACCATGGTTTATTGAAGCTGGCTAAGGATTTTTTTTTTATCCAAACATTGTTTTCATCATATATCCATTTTAGTGCGCGGACTGAATTTAATTTTCTAAACTTATCAGAAATTCAATTTAAGTCTTGCAATTTGAATCTATAGAATAAAGATTACTAATAGGGTTGACTAATGTCTAAATTGACCTACAAAAGCTTTTAACAAAATATATTTATTAGCATATGGAATATCACTTGTTTAAAAATAATATTTTCAAGAAATTAAAAGCGTAATAAAGTAGTGTCCGTAAGGTACTTAATATTTCAATTATCAACTTGTGCGTGTGAAGAATTGGTAAAGGGAAATTAATAAGTGATTGCACTTTCAACGTTTAGTCACCTTTCTTATTGTTTGTAACTTTTATTTTAAATCAATTAACCTGAAATTTTTTTGATTTAACTAGTGAGTGGTGTTGCTTTACCAAATGACTGTTCCATCTTTGTTTGTAGTCCCCATCATTCATCAAGTTTTTGTTTCATTTAACTGATATTCTGTTTTATTTCCTGTGGAAAGAAAAGGCCTGCATTGATTAATTATTTGGAATATCTCAAGAATTGACGCAAATATCGGCACCATGAGGTTAAGCTTCGGTGCTTCAAGTCGTCAGTCAGTAAGCCATATTTTTAAACAAGGAGGACATAAAATATAAATAATTTCTTCTCTCCCAGAACCGCTTTAAAATGGGAAATATGCAGAAGCGGGTTAGAGAAAATTATGAAATATTAAAATTATCTCCTTTATGATTGTCGAAAACGTATATGAGATGAATTATTTTTTGAAGAAAAACGGAATTTGTCAGGAATCATTAACGTTGTACAAGAATCGGGATGTACAATGCGTTCTGGCAGTCAAAGAATAATTTCACTGACCGGCTGCTCTCTTGATTTCGCTTTTGTAATACTTTCATGCCAGACTGCGACCTTTAGAATGTCGTGTCGCAAGTTTGTGGCAAAATTTAAAACCTTCATACTTGGCATACAATCGTTTCTCTGTTCGTTGTTTGCTTTGCCGCTGATAACCATTGTCTGTACGTGAATAAAATTCTTCTTCATTCATCATCGTCGTTGTCATCATTATCAGCAGATGCAACCTCACATATATAGAGGATCTCAAATGGGTAACGATTTAATATTGAATTTATGAAACGAGTTGAATAATGTCCAGCTTTTGCGAGCCTTGGCGAGTAAAAGCTGGACATTATTGAACGAGTTTCACAAATTTAATATTAAATCATTACCCATTTGAGATTCTTTTTATCTCAGTTTTATTTCAGTAGAAATTATTTAGATAGAAAGAAGAACGAATAATTTCGTTCATTCTGACAGACGCTGTACCTTTCATTTGTTGTGCGTAAAAAATAGTCCCAAACAAAGTTGAAATAGTAAAAGTACATTATACATTTTTGATAACTATAAATCAAAGAATAATCGTCCATCCAAATAAACAGAACATTTTACAAAAGGCAAAACATTTGTCAACACAAATTGTCCAATGCGTGTGATGTCACATTGCTGAGTTGGCCTACACAACACAGTGACAGTGTTTATGGTGAGATTCCAATCACAACTAAACATTACATTGTTGCGATATTTTGTGAAAAGAAGATTACTGGATGCAGAAATACACATATTTATTGTAATGTATTTGTGACCGGATATTTGCAGTATTTGATTTGGAACATTAGATTGTACAGAAGACGTAAACAAATCTCCTTTTGAGTCGGATTTGCATCACATATTTACCGCGTAAATATGCTGCGGTTGGATAAATTTCTGTCAGGTGGGGAGACCGGTTTATGTCTACATTCTTCTGTGAACAAAGGTGAGTTTATTTACTTCAGTAAGTTCACATTTAAACCAAGCTTGTATATAGGGTGGATTCCATGCTACAGATATACCGCCCATCCATCCCCACCCCCACCCTCGTTACCATCTAAGCAATACCGGTAGTTTTACTTGTTGTTGTTGTTCTTGTCTTGGGGGTTTTGCCATTTTTTATGTTATGATATGTTATATATGACATAACAAACCCCTGTGGGGGTAAATTGGCAATATTAAAACAGACGAGACCATTTTTTCCCAATTCCCTTTCGCGAGTCGAATAAAAAAAAATGGCGGCAAAAAATGTTCAATGAAAGAAAACATTCCTGAAGGCGGGGTTAAAAAAGTTTTCCCACGATCGCCGCCAGTCAGTAAAGAGAATACTGCACAATAATTCCATGGGGTTATTTGTACCAATCAGAATCACATAAAGTGTTATGTTCACATGTATAATATCAAAAATATGAACTGCACACACTGTAGGCAAAGTGTGCCGACTATGTGATAATCTCTTTTTCGTGCTCTTTTATGCAATATAAGAAAGTTGTCATAGGTGTCTAGCTTTGCACTTTTCCAGCTTTTATTACAGCATATTTATCCGAGGCAAAGAAGTTCTCATTTATTGATGAAACTTCGGCATTAATTTATTCCGTCGCTAACAAGTGAAGAATGATACCTATCGTATGTATCTCGGTAAATAATAATAACTATAAGAAGGAAACAAAGACAAAGAAGAAGAAGAAGTAATGATAAACATGCAGATAGATATGAAAAACTATGTAATTGATATTTTTCCTTAGATGTTGCAACTATCTTATTACCTTTCAAATTGATTTTAACTTTGGTTTTATCTATCAAATTGAGTTTTACTTTGGTTTAAACGTACTTTTAATGCAAATAAACCAAAGCAGCTGCAACAAATTCTTGCAACATCTAACAACCTCTCTCATGAAAGAACAGAAAAAAAAACAATATGTCAAAAAGATGGCAAGCATACGTATCAAGAGTTAAAGAACCAAAATGAAGTACAAAAGAAAAGTTAAGAATTAAGAGTAAAAACTACGTTAATATGATTTAATGAAGTAAACGATACTCGCCTCTGACCTTTATATCTCTTGCGCAAAATTAAAATGGTAATCATTACCATTTCCACATATATAAAGTCGCATATCAAACATGCCTTCTCTATGACGATATTCCTTTACATGCTGCATTATTTTGTTTCAATTATTTATGTAAGATAACTTCCCTCCTCTGGTCAAAACTGTGTCCACAAATTACGTTTTGTACAAGAGACTGTTTGAATCCGCTACTAAATATTGTTCAATTTCGTTTATTTGCTAGCAAAGTGTTTCACAAGTGTATACACGATGGTATGAACGAATAGCTAAACGGAATCAAACCAATGTCATTTCTATTGCGTAATGTATATTGACTGATGGTTTCCACATATGGAGGAATGAATTCCTGAAAATAGAATGAGGTATCACCATTAATAAGTCCAAAATGTATTGTTAGTGTTTGATTTTTTTTTTCCCACTAAACTTTGAAGCCAGTCTCATGGATTCTCTAGTGTCCTACAATGACCAATGCCAATGGATATGTGGGGGTTCTTGTCTGCAGTCTTGTTACTTTGATTAAGCCCTCTTCCCCGCAGCCATCTCACACTGTACTGGCGTAATCTAAAATAGATCAAATAAATGTTAAATATAATTCTAAATGAGTCATTTCAAAAGGTATAAACTTTAGTGTTTCTAGCGAAACCTGATTATAATTAATTTATTTTAACGATGTTATCAATGTAGTCATTCAATCGGAAATTATTCAATTTCAAATTGTTAGACACAGGTGGTCATATTAGTTAAAATTTTTCAGGTTGTTATCATCGATGAAAGTTCTGGTAACCCACTATCTTAACCAGTCATATAGTTTCTCCAAATTAATTTTCAATTTAATATGATGAATAGTATAGAAAAGAATAGCGTGCAAAAAGAAAAGTAAACGAGTTTCAAGTTTCAGCAATATTTTGAAGCTAAATAAAAAGGTAAAATGTATTTTGTATCTGTGCATACATGTACAATTTCAATCATAGTCTGGACATTACAAGCATGATTTGTACTTTTTGATGTTTTTATCTGGAGTTCAGTTTTGATATTCAGATATTTCCTTGACTAAAGGCCTGGTGAATAAAGCGCTTTCGAGATAGAGGGGTTTTTCACAAAGTCCACAACTGACGCAATCAAGATAAGTGGCATGTGTTCGTGTCAAAAGTGTTCTAAGAGTTCGTGTTTGGATACTTTGGATGTTTCGGCTGATTATATACTCAGTACATAAAGACATACTGCGTGCGATTTTGATAGAATTTAAAAGGAATAGATAACGTTAAGGAAAGAAGGGAGTTTTCTGAGCAGAATGTCAAGATGGATGATGAACAATAAAATTCAGAGCAAAACCCATAAGAATGTGCATAGTAGAAAAGAACCTCCAACTTGCAAAGGAAGCAAAATTTTATGTACATGATATGTTTAGCCTCAATTCAACAAAGGGGAGAAAAGCTTACCACTATTCGTTTCCAATAAAAATCTCCACTAAAAAAGTTTTGACTGTAATTTAATAAATATAAGTTGCATTTTCAATTTAATTTATAAAATTTTATATTCACTTAATTAAATCGAACACTCTTATATCTATACTCCATGGGAAAATGACACACATGCAGTTTGAAAAATGGGCTCTTTCAAATACATTTTAACGGAGTAGAAACATCAAAAACGAATATTATCCACTGTCTTGATCAGGCCGATGTATTACTCAGCACGGATCATTTTCTTCTCCTAACTGAGATTGCGATTGTAAAATATCTTTCTTAATTGCTTGTTTTGAAATTGTGAATTTTCACAGAAAATTAAGCAGGCATTACGGATTAAAATATAGTATTTAATGATGCGTTACATGGAAGTATTCGTATTTTTATCTCTGAGGAAACTTTTAGAATCTTCTCAGATTTGAGGAACTAGCTCTTTTTTCAAAACTAAAAGGACATCAAGGTGTACAATTTAAAACAGAATAGTTACTTTGATCCTTAATATTGTATTTACCTGCGAGTAAAATTCAGATATTGTCAGACATGTCATCAGCAAGATAATGTAGATTATCGCTTTGAGGAAAGTTTGTCAGAATTTTAGTGAACTGGATCGATTAGGATAAAACAGAAAGTTAGCCAGAAGAATATATTCTGTCTCAAACGTTTAAGCTAATGAAGGCTAATGCGACAGCAGGTTCATTAGTATTAGTTTCGACAACTTTATTTCACTTAAAGATTACAGAGTCTCTGTTAATCATTTTTAATTTAGCATTACGAGACCCCAAATTCAGCATCTTGGAATGTTGCTGCTGAAAAAGTTCCGATTTTATTAATCTCTGTGCTCATGGTTTATTACAATGATTACATAAACCTATATTGATATGTGCTGCGTTCCGCGAAAGAGTTGCTGAAAATAATAGATAGAGGACATATAGATGTTAATGACTATACGTCAAGCAGTTTCCGTCAAATTAATTGCACATTGAATGGCCTCAAAATGTAATTTTACTTGAAGACATGACAAAACGTGCTATAACGAACAACGTGTTATGTGACAATCGGTTAACTACTTAGACTCTTGTGGATGACAGAAACTGAATGAAATAAGGAGAAACTGTTTTGAATAAAGATCTGGGCGTGAGAAAGACAGCCTTATTTTATTATATCCGTAACATTCATAAAACTGACAATAATGATGGATAGCCTTCTTGTCATATGGCAACTACGTACACAGATCGAGACCTTTAGCTGATCCTACTGCTGACCTGGCTCAACTTAAAACAAAAAAAGTCGAGAGTTAAATTTGTCCCCGTCAAATAGTATGTCGCTCCGGAAAAGAAATATTGAAATTGAACTTATCAGATATTTGGTTTCAAATGAAAGATACAGTTAGCTTATTTTAAATACAAATAAATACACGCTGTAGTGAGTAGGCATCTAAAATGAATATCGTCTTTTTAAGATTATGTTACAAAATTACGCGGAGTTGCACTGGTCCTGTCCATTGATCAGTGGGTTAGTGCGTGCTCTAACTCGCATACTGTATCTAAATATTTTTGATAGAAAGACTTGATTTATTGGGATATATTTATGGTACAATGTTAACAGTTCCGTCACTAATCACTCGGGATGTGAGAGGGTTGGTACTTCTGTAGTTTTAGAATATGAAAAATAATTATAAAATTTGCTGCAATTTCAACTTGATCTAAAGAGCTATGTTTTTCTGGAAACGAGAAGTTACCGTTGCTGTCCTTTTTATTGTCTTTGTGCTCAAAGCTAACTGAGTGCTTGATATAGCAAATGTAAATGAATAACCCAGAATAACACGAATGTCTTGGACCAATATTAGATATGCCCTGTTTGGTTTTCGTGATACTGACAAACTGTTGTGGCAGGTATTGCAAAATACAAAGCTCCTTTTGTCTATACTGTTTCCTGCCTACTTAAATATACAAAGCAATACTTTCAATAATAAGTAATTTGTGTAAAACAACATTCATTATGCATTGTCTAGATTATTTGAATTTTCATTACTTTGCTCGTTTCATCTCCTCCTTTCTTCATTTTGATAACTGACAAATAAACAATAAAAATTGGCAAAATTGTTTCAGAACATTTATTAACTACACACTTCTTTACTGCTGCTGTTGAAATTCGTCAAGGAAATGAATTGTTCTAACACAACCGCAAATGTAACGCGCTTTGTGATCGCTCGAAGCCGGAATTGCATCTCGATCTCCATTCTCAGAATTTTGTTGGCGATAAACAAGGGGTGGTAGCATAACACGAAATGTTTTATCAGTTGATTATATCTATCTATCTATCTATCTATATATATATATATATATATATATATATATATATATATATATATATATATATATATATATATATATATATATATATATATATTGCTTTACATTTGTTACAGAGAGAGAGAGAGAGAGAGAGAGAGATATCTACGATTCTCCATACATTCTAAAACTATTTCTCCGCTTCTTCTATTCACAATAATGTTAATTTTTCAACTCTCGTAGGTGGTTCCTCTTCCTCAGGTACTGTTTATTACAAATGAAGTTTCAATGTAAGATGCATATATACTCCTGAGGTTTGTAGCAAACAACTTCCATTTGAGACAATATTTCTAGTCATGTGCAAATCGGTATTTGATACGTTTACACACATTATCTTGGTATTGGACAAAATAGTGACGGTTTATAAGGTAACCAACTTGAGAAGCTCATGGTCATTTAATAGTGACAAACAGGTCACGAGTTCAACAGTTCACGGATCGCTGTTTACGTGGCGCAAAAGTATTTTCATGAAAATAAGCTTTGGTAACAATATTAAAAATCTACATGAAAATAATTCGTAACTTGCCTAGAGCACATCTTCGTGACATATGACAAACTATGAAATACATGGGCGGATTAGGGTGGAATCGAGTGGGCAAGGAACGCGGGGCTAGTACCCCCTCCACCGGGGTTTCATCCCATAGTACCCGTATCCCTTTGTATAACCCCTTCACCCATAGACATTCTTAGATCAGTCACTGAAATACGTATTACAGCATCTGATTTTACCAATGATGCCATGTCGATCTTGTTCATCAAAAACAGATATTAAGTTGCATGTAGAATGAACACATTTAACTGGACCTTACATATGTCAGTGTTTACTCGACAAAATGGTATATTCAATGTTCAATGCAAATATTCAACTCTCTGGTGGTGGGTTATTTGACTTCTGACAGTCGGTTATTTGACTTTTCGATGGTGGGTCATTTGACATTCTGATTGTGGGTTATTTGACTTTTTGATGATGGATTATTTGACATCCTGATTGTGGGTTATTTGCCTTTCTGACGGTGGGTTATTTGACTTTGTGACGGTGGGTTATTTGACTTTCTGATGGTAGGTTATCTGACTTTCTGATTGTGGGTTATTTGACTTTCTGATTGTGGGTTATTTGATATTCTGATAGTGGGTTATTTGACATTCTGATGGTAGGTTATTGGACATACTGATTGTGGGTTATTTGATATTCTGATTGTGGGTTATTTGATTTTCTGATGGTAGGTTATTGGACATACTGATTGAGGGTTATTTGACTTTCTGATGGTAGGTTATTAGACACACTGATTGTGGGTTATTTGATATTCTGATTGTGGGTTATTTGATTTTTTGATGGTAGGTTATTGGACATACTGATTGTGAGCTATTTGACGTTTTGATGGTAGGTTATTGGACATACTGATTGTGGGTTATTTGACTTTCTGATGGTAGGTTATTGGACATACTGAATGTGGGTTATTTGACTTTCTGATGGTAGATTATTGGACATACTGATCGTGGGTTATTTGACTTTCTGATTGTGGGTTGTTTGACTTTCTGATGGTGGATTATTTGATATTCTGGTTGTGGGTTATTGAACATTGGGACATTCTGAATATATATATATATATATATATATATATATATATATATATATATATATATATATATATATATATATATATATATATATATATCACAACTTTACCTACTGCGTCAACAGCACTAATTAAAACTTGTGTTAGTTGGTACAGTAGCCACACCCCCGGACTACCCATTCCGACTTCAAATACAAGTGTTTTGACTTAGACAATTGTAATCTTAAGACTGGCTTGTACGTGTCTGCTGTATAAATCAGTTATTAAAGAAGCACTATTGCTTAACATAAAAAATACAAAATTCTTGAAAACTTTAAGAAATATTAGTCCTTGTTAAAAGGTAATTTTACTTTTACCATTAAGGTACTGTCAAACATTTGGGGATATACACATAATCAAAGTCAAACGTTCCGATTTTGAAAGGCGTCGACGTCATTTTTGTAAATATCGCAGAGGAATGAGATATACATATTCGAACAACTATGGCTTTTACCGTAGAAGGTGATGACGAAGACCAACATCCAAGAAGAAGAAATGTGTTTCGTGGAAAACAGTCTCAGCGTCAATGAATCGTTTCATGAAGGAGACGGAGAAAGAATAAATACCAAATAACAGAAAGTACAACAGAAATACACGCTTCCAACCTATGGAAACTGACTTGAAGTTAGTTGATACGAGAGAAAAAATGGCGTCTCAAAACTATAAACGCTCGATTATTAATAATCTAGTTGATACCATGATTTCGAATCGATGTTTGCATCAAATTTAAATCACAGTTATAGTTTTATATAAATTAGTGATGGAGGAATGTATATGCATTCGATATAAGCTGATAAAGCTGTCATTGCTGGAAATTAACGTAGTGAGTGAAAGCGTACTCATCATTTTGACCTTGAATTGTGTGCATGACCTATCTACATATTCAGATACTGTTTCTAATGTCATTGTTTAATTTATAAACTGTTACTGTTGATCTCCTATTATGTTGCTTTACTCAACATTTATTCGTTGCGCATCGCATGTACTGCAGATGCATTGTGCAGAGCATCATACTTAATGAATTTATTGCAGTTTATATTCTTGATTCATTTCTTTTCTTTCGGGATGGCATTGCATGAAGGACCATTAAACACACACACACACACACACACACACACACACACACACACACACACAATGTTTAACAGAACGTGGCTGGCAGTAACTTTAATATATTGAATTCCACGACCTTTTCCCCCGTTTAGACCCATCTTGAACTTAGCTTATATTGAGAGAAGTTCAATACTTTACTTACAGTGCATCAAATGAATAGGGCTTAGTTTCTGCTTACAAAATACACTTAAATCTGTGTTCTTGAAAAAGAGGATTGCCGGTTTGTATAAATGTTTATACGTAAAACAGTGCTGCTGTCCTGCATCATAATATAAATAATATAAATAATAATTTCAGTATCTTTTTTAATTATCATCCGAAAGATGAAATCAAATTTTCATGTTGCTAACTTTAGTTCAATTTTGATACTTAGTAATCTGAAGAAAAGGGCTATCACAAATTTCCATGAAATCGTCTACTGACAGTTTCCCACAAAAACCGCAAACTGTAAAAACTTTATGTTTTCTAATTATGAAACTTGAGATAATAATAATAATCAACAACAACATCATCATCACCATCATCATCATCATCATGATGAACTGAAATATGCGTAAGTTGTTTTATTTGCAGTTTTCCTGTTCCCATTCACTATTTGTATGTACCTCATCACCATTTCCTACAGGTCATGACAAATGAATAGAAAAGTCTTATAACAAAACAATTGGAATATCATATTAATAGGTTTGATGGAAATTAATGTTTCAGCAAGAGTTCAGTTTATAGATATAATAAAAATATAATTAGTATTATCAATATAGTTAATGTGTGTAGTTGTTAGTTATGCCATTAAGTTTAAAGATATGTAAGTTTGTTTTCTGTTCCTCATGGCAGTAAAAGATGTTTCATAGAAGGTTACTTTGTAAACTAAAGATTTTTTCTCTACATGTAAGTATTTATAGTATTTTGAAACCTTTCCATATTATCAATAACAGATCTAATGTTTAACTAAGTAAAACAAAGACACGACTGTCATCCCCATGCAACTTTTAAAAAGGTGGGGATTATATCTTCATGTATGTCTGCCTGTCTGTCTGTCTGTCTGCCCTTCATTAGTAATGCATCTTATCTCCTATGTTATTAAAGACACAAACTTGAAATATTGGGATAAGACCCCTGGCAGTGTTTAGATATAAATAGTGGTTTTAGAATTTTCATTATAACTCTTGGCATGGAACCAGTCTTTGGGAATAATTATTTTTTTTACAATCTACAAATTCAAAGTCTTGTAGGTAGAGATCTGAAGTTTGTGTCATCTTCAAGGTTAGTGCTATAACATGTGCATTGGACTTTTGGGTTACACTCTCTGGTCTTGTCCCAAAGAAGATCCCCATGGGTAAAATTGCCTTGGGTCGCAACTTGGAACCTGTTAAGATCCCCACCCAATAACCATATATAGGTTTGAAGATGGAGTCAGTCATATTGTTATATCCAATACTGACTATAGGTTATAACCCTTCGACTGTAGGGTTGATACTGGGTCATAGTTTGGAAGCAGTTGAGATCCCCACCGTTTAACGATACTTTGGTTGAAGGACATTAGAAGCAATTATACACAGTTCCAGTACAGACCTTGTGGAAGGAGACTTACTCTTGGGTAATCGCTTGGAGACTGTTGAGGTCACCAGTATATAACTATATATACGTGTGAATGGCATGATGAGGCAAAATTAGACAAATATCCAGCACAGACCCTGGGTTGTGCCCCTGTGATTGGCAAATTGACCATGTCTCATAACTTGGAAACTGTTAAGATTCCCAGGCTAGAACTATATATATATATACACTTAATGAGCACAAGGAAATATATGCAATTCTACAAACAATACATGCTCCTGCAGTGGGGGATTTCCCCTTGGCTCATAACTTGGAAACTGTCATGGTTCCGACGATACAACCATATATACATTGAATAACTATGAAAAGATAAATACATAATTACAGTCTTGTCCTGGATGAGGTTATAACCCAAGCCATATAGACTGGAAGTACGGCGATATGCTATGCCATGTCATTTACTTCATTCTATATATTTTCCTGTATCTCGCATTGGAGTACAGTGAATTTGATTGTTACTCATGCGCAATCATCCAGTGTGAAAACTGTACAAGTGACACTGCCCACATACTTCTTGACAAAAATGTTAAATCAGTGTGTATGGATACTAGTGTAGCTTTTTACAAAATCTTCCAGTATTATTCTGCTTGAAATGTGCCTATCGGCTGGATGATATTTTGTAAATTTGATCAGAACAAGAGAATGCGTTACTAATTTTTTTTAAAGGTCAAGGTTACAATTACTTTAAGTGTGCTGTCTGTAAGCTGATTTTGATAGAAGTAGTGGTACGAATACTGGTACTGATCATACTGTAAGGCGTCAAATTTGCCACTTGCATGGTTCTCATTTGAAGTTCAGAGGTGGACAGTATTATATTTGTATGGAGCTGTAACGTGCAAACTTCTGAATGCAGTGTTAGACATTAAACATGGAATAGCAGTATATCATGACATGATGTCCACTTGACACCTACATGGATCTCTCTGTAAGGCTAGGTCTTGGGTCACAGGTATATATATATATATATATATATATATATATATATATATATATATATATATATATATATATATATATATACATATTATATATATATATATATATATATATATATATATATTTATTTATTTATTTATTTGTGTGTCCAAACAGTCACACAGAAGCTTTTGTTAACGTTCATGGAATAAAATGTTTCCCCGTGTAAAATCATAGCCTGGAGGTGTATCAAGTGTACCCATCATGTGTATCAATAGTATGGTCGTATCAGCAAGATCAAACTCACATGTGAAGCTTACTAAATGTTTCTGCCAAGTCTTAACATAAAACTCACATTGAGTGATAACCCTGAATTTGATCATATTCATGATAATCTGATAGTGTTTCATATACCACTTTCATCGTTCTTTTTAAATCCTTAATGTGTTAGGGTTTTGTATCCAGGCTGTATGTGCACCGATTCAGAGAGTTATAAGATACCAGGTCTCAAGGTCAAGCTAAGAACACTTCTGATGTCATGTGAAATTATGATATGTCCTTGATGTATTTTTACATCAATCTTACATTAGGAAAAATTATGCTAAAACGATATCCATGCATCCTTCTGGTAATATTTGCTCATCAAGTTTTAACTTCGTGACAGCTCAGGAGATGTCATGAAATTCTGGCAATGTATATATCATGTCACATGCCATATATGACTCCGCTAAGTTAAGTTCACAAGAAGGCAAGGGAAATATATAAAAAAACAATTATTTTGTACATTTTACTGGGAATAGCTTTTAACCTACTGAAAATAATTTAATGAAACCTAATTCAGTTATATGTCATAATTAGAGGCACCAAAGCGATGATTTCACTCTCAAGGTTAAGGTCACAGCCAGGGAATATATAAATCAGTGATCTTTGTTCATGTGCAGGTGTAACATTTGAAACAATGAAGGTATATTCATGCAACTTTAGCTTGCTATACATCTGGACTTGATAGTGTCTCATATATTTCAAGTCATGCCCTGTGCCTCAAGGATAAGGTCAAACCAAGGAAAATCAATGACCTGGTTCCTTATGTAGGTTATCACTTTTAAACCACCTAATATATTTTCAAGAAATACTGTTTAGTTCCACACCTTATCATGCAGCAGGCCGATTTGTAGTTCTAAGGTCAAGGTGGTTTGTAAGGAAAAGGGCAGGCGCATAATGTGCTGCGTGGTATTACATCTATCATGGAGGTATCTTCACATATCATTGGTTTGGTACCATCTTCAAAATTAAAAATTGTAGACTTTCATAGGGTTATTCTACGTGCTGCTTTTATCATCAACCCATACTACCCTGATGTGAAATTTTGGGTTCTTTGAGTGTGTGCATCTTAGCCACCCTTGTAGTGGAATTTGTCATGAATTTTCTGTGCATGCCGCTATGACAGTATGGAGTTAATACTGCATGAAACGGACGTGCATGCAGACATACTGCTTTTTTGAAGATTTTTCATTTGAAAATAGTTATTCATAAGTTGAGCGTGATGCAAATTTTGTTTCGAAAGAACTCTTTACATGTACATATTTGTGCAATAGGCTAAGAATATGAGAAGTGTTCCAACTGCTAGGAGCTTCATAGAAAGTGAGACACGAAACATACAATGTTATACATTATTCATTAATCATCTGTCCTATATGAACCTTTGTAGTGACAGAAACTTTACAAGTGTTTTACATTTTCTGCAATAGCTGTAACTATGGAAAACTAGAAACTGCCTACTAAAGGACCAAGCATTTACTTTGGCGTAGAGGCACCATTGATTTTCTTCTAAACCATTTTTTCTATTACTTCAGGTTAATTAATTCATTACAACTAATATAGTGGATATAATGTGGTTGTTTTTTCCTTAAATCAGAGTGAGAATATTTTCTAGCTATCTGAAAGCTGAAATTGGTGAGCAAAATATTCTAGCTCCTAACTCTTCTGAAAATTAAACGGGCAGTTAATGCGCTCAAAGCAAAAAGAATTTTAAAAAATCTCTGAGGCAAGTTTAACCAGCAAATTACTAATATTTTTTATTGTACCTTTATTTCAACGTTAGCGGAGTAAGCCATATTTTATTATTTCAAAGTATGTTTCATTAATAAAATTAACTTCATTTCTTGAAAAGTAGTCAAGAGTTGCGCCGTGTTCAAACTATTTCCTTTATACATTCATACCAATAAGATGGAAGTATATGGGATTTACTTTGTCCATCTATGTGCGTGGGTTAACCTGTGTATAATGTCCAAGCTGAAACTCCTCTACATCTTCACTTATAAACATTAAACTGTCACTAAAGGTGAACTTGAGATTAGTGTGTGTTTACAATATAGATCAAAAGATACAGGGCTCATAATTTTATTATTTTGCAAGAGACATATATGCGATAACGTAAACTTTCAATCGGTAACATTTGAGTTGACGCCCACAATCTAATTACACGAGAAATTTACGTGCTTATCCATTGCTCTAAAATTGCATATAGAACCTTGAGGTTGCAATAATTCTATTTCGCAAAATTCAGCCAGTGACTATTTTGTTGAAACATTCTCATACTCCAAACGGAACAATGGCTCTAAGTTTCTATTATTTGACCTATACGTCTCTTTGTGGCTGTGGCTCAAACGGAGGTGTCAATTATGTCAGAAGGACATCATTCTCTTTTGTTCGAGCGGGGTGACTTAACAAGATGTCACGTTGCTCCAGGTTGTCAAATAGATTTTATGACCACCAATCTCTCGCACACACAGCAAAATGATTTAATGATAAAACCCTGAGAGGAATCTTCCAGTAATGCATTACAGAGATCATCATTGCAGACGAAACATGTTGTCCAATTAAAACATATGTCTCTATTTTCACATCTCATTTTATTTTAAATCCGAGAACCGACTCGTTCATCACCTGCCATGTGTTATATCCGAAATAATTGCAAAATGTAAAGAGTTCGTCTCGCTGTTTGTTGTAGTGTAATGTCTTATCATATACAATATACCAGTCTTAACCGGACAAATTCATGTTTCGTCTGCATTCTATGTCTAGCAAAGTCGTTACGAAAAGATTCACACACACACACACACACACACACACACACACACACACACACACACACACCTTTCTGCCGCCATAGGATTCTTTGGAGCATGGGAATGATTGATGACCGTTGTATATTGAGTTCTTTGTCATACATCTTTGTAATGTGTGTATCATTCTTCTCTTGAAATATATCAATTTATCAACAACCATGACCAATATATTTTCGTATTCAAGTCCATGCTTTGCAGTCACCTATTCAGTAGCATTACGTATACTATATATCCATAGTTAGAACTCATAAGTCCTCACTTGAATAATGTCGTGAAAAAAATAGGTTTTTATCTAGTCTTAAGGCATCTACAAAAATAAATTGATAAGAAAGTCTTACAACTTTAGTATCACAGTGGTCTTTATCTCGAACATGATTTGTTTCTAAAGGAAAAAGTAAATTCAAGCTAGAAAAGTCCGTGTAAAAAAAATATGAAAATATACATAATGGGTAGAGATAAACACACTTTATTACTTTGTCAAGTACAGCATTTTAGACTAATCGATTCTACTAATAAATTTAGAAATGTACATTTCAGAGGCAATTATAGTTATTAATCTCCAGGACAAAGAAAACATTGAAAAGAGCTCTTTAAGCAATCTAAGTCTGTGAATTTCACAATGACAAATCTGTGGAACTTGTTTGCGCAACGTTTAACGAATGATTAATATTTTCATGGCACATTTTCATAGCATAATAAAAATCATCGTTGTATACCAAAGAATAACTTAAAATAGGTTTTACTGTTCCAACGTGTTGACTGGCTTGCCGAGTTCTAGATGAAACCTTAGAGGTATTCAGTGTGGTGCCACCTGAACATAAGAGAGTTCAAATTATAACTTTCAAGTTCTGTTGGAATATTTCAGTACATGTTTATGCTTCCCCGTCAAGGCAAGACAATATGTGTATGTTATAGGAACTCGGAACTTCTTCTTTAAGAGGAGTTTGAACCTGAGGAAACGGAGGTCAAAACCAGTTTGTCACCATCAATAAAGACTAACCTTAAGTTGTTATATGGATTGGTTACTCATATATAACTCGAGACATGTACAATCTAACTCTGAGTCTAGCTGGTAGATTTCGACATTTTTGTTTATTAGTTCGTATCTAACATAAATATGCATTTGAATACCATGACTTACCGGTACTACAGTACGCTGTAAACGTGCAAATAACGGCTTTACTTCACGCATAAATATCCTTACCAAGTAGTAGCAAGCCATCCGGTAACATGAGAAAATGACGTGCTAATCCGGCAAAAGCTATGTTAGTTCACCGCACATATATCCGTGTTACGTTTACATAAAAGCACGTGAACTGTGTACAGAATGTACAACAGCAATTTGATCTTTGAGTAATCTATGCCGATCTTATTCGAGGTTGGTGCTACTGATTTTGAAAGTTCATTATGTAAACTTGTTATGGCAACTATGTATGTACACGACTGTGGTAATTCTTACAATTTATCATTCAAATATTTAAATCGTATCCATTTTAAAGTTTATGACACGAATAAGACACAAATTTCCTTTTCGGTCAGAATTTTCCGTTTACACTACATTTTCTTTAGCAATTATGACACTACAGTTACTACCACAACCACTACTTATAATAATGGTCGTCAGGATGATTTTTATGATAGTTTTTATTATTATTATTATTATTATTATTATTATTAAAATCATTACCATCATTATCATGAAAGTAATTTATAGCTTTCACGATGCACGTTGTGTTTTACTATGCTATATATGTTGCATGTTGATTTCATGAATCTTGCTTATGAATAACTTACAAACAATTGTGTGTTTTCTTTTGGTTCTTTCTTTTGTTTCGACGATCCGTTCATTGCTAATATTACCTCGAGTTAATTCTGAGACTAGTTCGATTCCAAACACGTTGACCAAAACCTAGAATACCATTCAGAAAACTGTCTTATGTTAGAGTTACAAGATAGTGTGTGTGTGTCTGTGTGTGCGTCTAAAAATGTGAATCCATTAGAACTAGTGACATCAATACATGGGTAAGTGTGTGCCTGCGTGTATGCTTCTAATGAAAATGAATTAATTTTTTTAATTAAAATATCAGAAAAACTTAACAACCATTGATGTAAACACATTATAATGATATCAGTTATTGGAAATTTAGAACAAGGTTAATTTGAAAGAAATATCAACGAGTGTAATTAAAGAATGGATAATACTAAGTATGAACGGACATTTTTTAAAGCATGAATAACTGATTCCTGCATAGAGTTATAAACACATGACATAAAAAGCAAATAAGTTTTCGGAGTTCTCGGATGATTTAATTTCCAAAATGCCGGTGTCTGATACCACTTTTGCACGTTAATTGTTTTGTGAATATTACATTATTCAAGAATGGTACTGGGTATCAATTATTTGTTGTAGATAAGTTTGGTAATGATCCTTTGCAAATATATAGTCCATTCTTAAGTACTTTGCCATGAAGGTCATACGAAGTGAACTTCCTCTTCTAACGTCACCCGCTCTCTGATTTCGATTGGTTAAGGAAGATACGCACACATAGTAGGCCTGTTTTTCTCACCCGTTCTGGGGGAAATAAGCAGGATTTTCATAATGGAATATCGATGCAAAAGCGGAACTCAACCATTCATCTGCAGTTACAGAATCAGTATTCTTATGGCTCATTCTTACTGTGGTTTTCGCTTTACTGACGCCATGCAGTCTGCAACTGCGAGGCCGAGAATCTGCCTCTTATATGAGTAATCACCTTCGCGAATGACGCTAGACGCTATTGGTATTTTAAAGCATACCTTAAAGTGCTGCATTACCTTCATTGATTTAAACAATATCATAATTTGCACTCCAGTTTCACTTAAACTTCAGTTTGTAAAGTGTGTAATTTATACAATGATCTCGTGAATCCCAAATCATCAACCAACAAGGGTTCTTTTTATAAGTTGACTACAAACCATTCTACTGCCATTGTTAATGGCTTTTTTCATTCCTTAAAATACACACATCAATTAAAAACTTTCGTTGAATGTTTGAATATATAAGTTCTGTTAATGGTTATAAAACTCGTAAGATATTACAAAACATGTTTATGTCACTTTCATAGTACTACCATAAATACTTTAACGAATTTGTGTGCCTTCAGTTACTTCTAGAGGAAATGGCATGTAGCCAAAAAAAGATGAAATTAGCGTTTAATGGGTGTTACTGGCTCATATTTGTAATTATCATCCGCCGTAATTATTTCCAATCCAGAGACAGAAGTTTTGAAATTTATAAAATACAAAGTTACCGACACTGGTTTACCAAACATGAGAATGGTGTCTCTGCCACCGAACACAAGACTGCCAGTGAGCGTGTACATATAATAGGACATTAACTTTTTGACATTGTATAAAAGTATTCATGTTATCTCGTTACTCGTGTAGTCCGTTACTCATGCAAAATGAAAGATATGATTGGACACGTGGATGCGGCTACTAAATTTGAGGGAGATAAAATCGTAATTCATTTCGCCATGTTCTAATAGCTGTAAGTGAAAGAAAATCTCCGAAATCGCGGATGTGATAAGTATGGCTTTGATATATATATATATATATATATATATATATATATATATATATATATATATATATATATATATATATATATATATATCGAAGATAATACATATCTTACTTTCGTATTTCATATAAGGGGAAAATTTATTGTATATAACAAATTGTTTTATGGGTTGCAAATGATGTCAAGATAGATTTTAATTAGCTGAGTTACCTTTTAATATTGATATTAATAAATATTCATATATAACTTCGAAAGGAATGACATTGTTTCATATCCCTTAAAATGCCCGTTATTTAGCACACAGTGAACATATGCTGTAAGCATAAATATGTAGAGAAACTTAAACCCAGTGGCAAGGTGGAGAAATCGTTTTATTACGTATGCGTTAATAAGTCATACAACTCTCAAGAAAAGCGTCACAGTTCTCCAGATCTTTTCAGACGAAAAATAGTCTTGAATTATAAACAAGATATGTTCCGTAATATATCAATTAATTGCTTGAAATGTAAAATAGCCCTGAACAATTGCAATCACACATATTTGCTTGTTTCTTCTGTTTGCTGTTCCCACTGTGTTGACAATTGTCGTTACTGCAGCATATGTGATCTTCTTCACTTCACTTCGTGATGAATGTGTCGAACGCGTGTATTGCTTGTAAACTATTTATCAAACTAAATGTTAGAGCCAATATTAGGTAGACCCTATTAGCAGACATAAAGCATGTCTAAATGACAAGCTTTGATACTCCGGTCCCTGGGCAAGGTAACGATTAGTTTATGCTTCAGACATTGTTTTATACGTCAGGACGAACCATCAATCAAGACCTGTCTGCGGAGGCCTGACACGTATATAAAGCGACGTTTACTATCTTGTAGGCTTTTGTTTAATGCTGAAGAACGAACGATGCGTTGGCACGCTCTCACACGATGAAATTGGATTGTGTATTCAACGAAGACCATATGCTTTTGTGTTCTATGACCAATGTTAATTAATGCAAGCTTGCCAGTGATTCTTTGCAACAATTGGTTGTTAACTTGCATTGAAAGACACAAAAACAAACCGATACATAAAGGTCTGCAGGTAAAGAGGCTTATACAAAATGTCGTCTACTTTCATGTATATTTTTACACTTGTTTGCTGTCTGTTTATCACTTCCGTCACATCCAAATCTCTGCTTCCATCATATTGGAGTAAAGAGGTAGTAATGAAGAGGAAAAGTGTGGAAAAGGCGTGTGTACCATTTTGCAAGGTTTTTTCAACTGTATGCAATTATGGAGAGTGTCGACAAAAACTTGAGACAGACTGCGAATGGTACTGCGAATGTCCTCCGGACTGTGTTGGTCGGTTCTGTGAGAAACTGATCAAGCCTGATGACAGTGTTACCGCCTCGAATCCGATTGAGCCAAATGAATTTGCAACAATTCCAAACATAACTTTAGTAAAAGAAACCACGAAGGTACATCCTCTGATGGAGAATATTAACGGGAATGCCAGTAAAGTTGCAGAATTATCCATATGTCCACCTGAGAGGATAAATACGCGTTTGAATGGTACAAATGATAATGTTCTCACAAGTGGCAATATCAACAATAATACAGAAAGTGAAAAATATTCTTCTAATGACGAGATGAACAAAAACACATTGACTACTCTTTTGAATCTAACAAAAAGCCACATGGTTTCTGATACGACACCAGCGCAGTCGGTAAACAATACTACAATGCAACAGTCTTTACCAACTGATGCAAAATTGCAGTCTGGCACAACAGTTAAGCCAATCTCAACAAATGAACATATAACTGGAAGGAATCCAACTTTCTCTGGTTTCACATCACTTAAACGAACCGTTTTCACTTCAACAGAAACGTCTGCAAGGCATACAAGCGATGTACCTTCAGAGAAGAAATTAAGAACAAAAACAAGTACTTTAATATCACTGCTCAAAGATTCTCTAGACCTACGGTCATTTAATGTAAATGAAACCTCATCCACAAGCGCGGCCTCGACAGCAAGACCAATTACGACACCGAGTCATGTAAATAGTTCAATTATGCATGACTTCGATGAAAGCGATATCGGCATATCCAAACAAACCGTAGAGTTACCAATAATACCGATAACGGTCACAGTCGTCACAACTGAGCAGAAGCAGGTTTCATCTGATGCTGATTTTGCACAAAATGACCTGAATACATCTTCAGACGCAACATCCATGTCGACAGAAGATAGGGATACAGTAGCAACTTCCATTGCTAATTTTAAAGGCAACGCGCCTACTGGTGGATCAAAATTAGAGGAACGCACCATTCAGGCTGATCAAATAAAACAACTGAGTGAAAAATTAACTGAGCAAACATCGTCTCCATTCATCTCCACAAGCATGCCTGACCAATTAAGCTTGACACACATCACGACCGGACTGAAGGCAAGCGATCAAACGACTGACAGGTCATCAATCAATTTGTCCATTTCCCAGGTGACAACACCGGTCAAGAAAGATGAAATTTATGTATCTGATATAGAAATGCGAACCATTAAAGTTAATTTAACAGTGCAAACCAACGAATATTCTTCAACACATTCCATGAAATTATTACATACTGATGTATCTCCAACTATTACTCCATTGTTAAACACCCTGGAAACAGTTGTTGACCAACCGATATCAAGTCTGGGCACACTTTCCGTCGAATTTAAAGTGCCGTCAGGAGAGAATAAAATAGATACTGGAGAAAGTATGGAAGTTCAAAACAATTTCGGTAACACAACTTTTAAAACGATGTCGTCTTCTCTTGGACCTAAGGCTAGTTCGAACCACAGTGATAAAATTAACAAATCTAATGTCGAGACTACTACTATAAATACAATTACTGATGCGTTAACACGAAGATATATAATGACAACGGTAGACCAAAAGCAAAAAACCAATGAAAACTCAGACAATTTCAATGTGGCTACAGGAAATAACCTAGACAGTGATTTCAAGGTCAGATTAAAAGACATAAAGCCTGAATCAAACGGTCTTGCTCAATCGAAAACTTTCGATAGCCAGGAACTATTAGACACGGGGAAGGATTCAACGTTTCCATAGTAACATTTTCTTATTAACGTCTTGCATAATATTTTCAAAGCCCATTATGTGGGCTGTGCTCAAACATGTCCTGATTAAATGCCACTATACTGTTTCGAAGACAGATGTTTGGATTTAAGACTCAAAGCAGAGTTATATTTCGTGTGTACACAAAATGTTGAGCAATTGTTGGAGAAACGGTGTATGCTCTGTCAATGTGCCTTGAGGCAGGACGACACCTGTCATGGAGGAAATACGTGCAAGAGAGCTGTTTCTTGCAATTTATGACAGACTGGGACATGTGCATGTAAAACACATTTGTATACTTGCATATATAGCTCTTTTTGGGATACAGGTTAATATGTGCTCGTGTGGCAAACATAATAAGTAGAGTTGCTAATAATGCCAAATAACTAACAGATGTGGGGAATTTTGAGAATATTCCGGTGATTGGAATGGACATAGGTACCATTTCATACAGATTACTTCATAAAGTCATATGAAACGCGTCACTCTACAGACATGCCTATACTGTGATTGTTTATATCTTTGAAATCCGTAATATAATATGGTTGTGTTAAGCTTTGTTGATAGAAAAGACAGGGCTTTATCACTTCAATTCTATTGTAGATGTCTTTAAAATATATAGAGACACACCGCTGTTATGCCTGGCGAACTCAGATGATAATCACTGATCAATATCAAGCTGAGAGTTATATCTAGTTAAAATTGCAGCTCAATATACACATGTACATGTATATATTTTATATAAAACAACTAAAGAATTTACATGAATCATTTATCTATTATAAAACATTCACAGAATTTAGTGCAGAAAGGTTCAAAATACGTTTGCGCTGCTAAAACGTTTGAATATAAATTATGTGCTTTCCAAACTTCCTCTTTTTTCGGGAAGAAAACCGAAAATCGCGATTTTTTTCCTTTTAAATTTAGATGTAACTGCATCAATTCAATAATTAAAGACTATTTAAAAATATGTTGTATATACATTATTGTCGTAATTTTCAGACACAATGAACAAATTGTTATTCTTTGCATGGTGGGGTGAGTGAGGTATAGTAATATCCTTTGTCTCTTTAATATGCCGAGTAGTATTTTTATTATACGAAATAAAAACGGTAGTAGGCATAATATGACGGTATCTAACAGCAATAAAATCATCACGCTATTGGCAAAAATAAATAAAATGTAAATTCACCTTCTCTTTGATTGGAAATAAGATATGAATTCATGAATTAACGATGTATCATTTTATGTGTGTTTTAGAAGATCGCCACATACTAATAGCTTTAGCATTATTTTGCAAGAAATAAATCCTTTTTATGTTCGTAAATTTTGTGTGACATAGTTAGTTGTCCATTATCGTAAAGTTGACGTAAATTTGTCATACTTTTAATAACTTTCAGCGCATTTTTCTTTCTTTAGATTGTTTGACAAGTTTAATGCAGCAGCAGGCGTAAACCACGAAACGGCAAGAAAACAGATTCTGTAGTTTTCCAATTTAGACTTCACATTCACAATTTAATATTTTTAGATTGAGAAAGAAAGAAAGAAAGAAAGAAAGCTGGCATCTTCAGACTAATTTAATCTTATAGCACAAAAGAAACCATAACAAAACTAGAATTTTTCGTCTTGATTATACCGTATTTTTGTTTCTAATTGCAGTGCAAACCTGTTAAAGTTTAAGGCGACTCGTTAATGTATGTGTTGTACATCAATACAGGTATACAAGAGACTACGCGGACATTTCATGTGTATATATATTGTTGCGATAAATCTTTCAAAGTAACTGTCAGAATGGTCTCTGCGAATTGTTACAGTTATATACATTATAATTCCAAGAATTTATTATCAGATAGCTGGACTATTGTGGGCTTAAATGGGACACATTAAATCCAGTTTGCGTCCTTTGTACTCTATGTTACGGGAAAGCGTACTTATAAAATATTTCCCTTAGTACGATTATATTTGTATGCATATAAGCACACCTTGCAATGGTCTTGCTGGTCAAGTCGATTTCATGTTGTCTATATTCAGACTCGCTTTATCTCTGAAACGAAAATAAAATATGCCTTTGGCATTGTATTATTTTCAGAAGCGGAGAAGGAGTTGATAATGAAGAAAACGTACATCTATATGAAATATTAGATATGTATGTTGAAATAAAATATATAAAACTGACTTGTATGAACATTCATTTTCTTTCAAACTACAATAACTAAAGGCAAAACTCTCTCTCTCTCTCTCTCTCTCTCTCTCTCTCTCTCTCTCTCTCTCTCTCTCTCTCTATATATATATATATATATATATATATTAAAATCGCATTTTTCCTCTCCAAGAGAAGGCAAATTAAAATTGTAAACTATGATATTAATGTCATGATTTTTCTATGCTTTTATCTGCTTTGCTAAATATTTCTTTGAACAAGAAAGTTTCGTCAATTTTTATGGTTGAACCTCGCTTTTCCTTGGTACAGATTTGCTATGCGAGGCATTTTATGCCATGTACAAATCTGAGCAACAAGCAAATGACTCGAAAAACGCGTTAAATCAGTTGCAATGAACATAGGGTATGTGCTGTTTGTATTTACGTCTCAATTTATAGCTTGTCAGATTTAAGTGATTTTTTTCTTTGATTATTGATTGCCGGTGTTGAGGAGATATTTCTCGACTCGAGTAATTAGCAAATATCTACGATAAAACTTCATAATGTACAGCATTCGTGAAACTTCATTACAGCATGGATTAGTTTTGTGTAATGGACCATTCCTAATTTCTTAATATAAGGAATTCTCTGGGTAATTTTAGTAATTTAAGATAGGATTAATTAGCTGTATTAGGGTTTAGGTTGTATTTTGCATTGCATGCCGTGAAGTACTAATATTCAGATTCAAAAGGAATCATGCAAATATCAAGCAAGAAAAACCATGCAAATATAAACTTCCTGAAGTTTCCTGATGTGTTGTCACTAGGTGATTGGAGGACAATTGCTGTTGCATTTGCGCGTTTAAGAACCTTTTTGGCAACAACTATTGTATTGAGGTCCTGGAAAATTGGGGGACAAAACGGACTTCACACCACGCTCACGCTCGCTTGCATGTAGAAGATAGATATTGTGGTGGCAGCGGTGAAATAAAGGATAGGTTTTCGATATTTATTTTTATATTCTTTTATATATAAAAAAGAAAGCTAAAGTCATGCTACCCGACATAGCAAATCGAGGAAAACTCATCCTCTATTTAGTTAAAAGCTTTCTTGGAGGTACGCCTCGCGACTCGCAATAATTTTCTACATGAATACAGATCTATTTTTTTGTTTTAATTACGATTTAAATGCTGAGCAAATATGATTTTTTTTTATGAGCCAATGCTGCTAACGTAAGGCAATGATTAGGGGGTGGAACAGTTCTTTTTTTCAAATAGAGGGTAATTCTGCTTCCCAAAGGTGGGTCAGTGGGAAACCTTTTTCTACGAGGTCAATTGAATAGCATTTTCAGTAAGAAAAGACGTGATTGAAATATCACATCTCTCACGGATGAGTTAAAATTACCAAAATGATGTTGTAAGGAGATCCTTTGCATTAGGAAAAATGAAATGATACTTTCTTTTCTTTGATTGATTAAAGAAGAACCTTCTGACGGACTCTCTCTCTCTCTCTCTCTCACACACACACACACACACACACACACACATTTCCCCTCGCTAGTTCTCACTAAGTGGAAGGGTGGGCAATGGTTGTGTCCCCGTGACAGTTGAATGGGTGGGTTATGGACTTTCAAATTAGTTGAAGAGACAAAACCACACAGATTACTTACTAGGATAGCTACATGCTCTACTGTGATATACATTTTGTAATTATGTTATTTGATGTTAATATTCAAATGTGAAGCAGATGTTGGCGGGGGGCGTGGCGGGTGGGGAGGGTGTTTTGGGGGGTTTTCTGGTCTTTTATTTGTAAATATTCAGGATTAATCATGTTCAGTATTAACTTGCGGAATCATTGGTTATAAGTCAGTTTTTTTTGGCTGTATTGAGCAAAACTGATGTAAATTTTTTTAAAAAATGGGTTTAAGGCAAGCAGTCCTGAATAACACCATGGATTTTTAAATGCAATGAGTGATTTTCGGCATAAGATTCTGCCTTTAGAGTTAGCTGTAAGAGTGAAATGTGACATTTTAAGTTGCGATTGTTTAGATGATAGTTAACGGTTTTAACTTGTGTATTACTACTGATACAGGTGAGAGAATGCATTATCAGCTAATATGGTCTGACGGTGTCGATAGATTTGGGCGCTTTTTAGTGTTGATTGGGGCGGGCACGGGACTACTTTCGCTTTTGGCACAGATGCGTGGTCCTGTAAATTGCATGTGAGTAGAAGTGTAACCTTACATGGTCTGGAACCGATGAGATGTATGGAGCGATTGTTGCAGCGCCGAGTTTCTTGTTGGGACGAATTGTAAGGAGGTCTTGATGTTGGAGGCTTGACAGCCGGTAAGAGATCGGAGTTACTCTTGCGTCGTTATCATCTTTTCTCTATTTTAATGAGCTCGACTGAGAAGATCCTAATTTGTTTGAATGGACTTGCAACCTGCTGTTAATATACTAGAGTTTGCAGCCTTGATAGCCAGTCAGAGCAGTGTCAAGTTGGGGTGAACTTTATGTAGTTTTTGTTCACTGGTTTTTTTTGGGGGGGGGGGGGTAGCCGATGACTGATTATGCTTTATCTTCAGTTTCATGGAAAGCAGTTAATCTAAGGGATAAGTCCCATTGAATCTGAGTCACACCTGTAATCATGTCTTGAAAACACGAATCGAGTTGGTGGTTGATTCTAGGGGAGTAATCGATTGTGATTATGACCACAAGTATGACGATTGAACTTCGGAGGGGGTGTTAATGTTATAATCATGGGGTATGTACTTTGTTAGATTTTAGTGATTATTTGTTAATGAGTAGTCAGTGTTTGGAGGATATTTCTCAACCCGGGTAACTGGCTAATTTCTAGGAGCAGACGTAATTATGTACAGCATTACGCTCCTTTACGACAACATGGATTAGCTGCGTAAACTGGACCCTCCAAAGTCTCTTAACACAGGGAATTCTCTGGGTTTTATAGGTATACGTGTTTAGTAACTTGAGATAGGAATATTATTCGCATTGGGTGTTTGGGTCTCGTTTTTTATTGCATTGGGTGAAGTACTAATCTTCTGCTTGGAAAAGCTTACTAATAAGCCATACAAATTTGAAACAAGAGAAAACTACGCAAGTGTTCAATGAGAACTTCGTGGTGTGGATCATTAGATGATAAGAAGAAAACTATTTCTAGTGTTAAGAACCTTTCAGCTGACAGCGACTGTTGTCTTGAGGTCCATGGACATTGGTGAAAGCGGTTGAATTTAAACCACTCACGTATGTATTTCATTCGCTTGGTAGAGAGACAAAAGCGGCAGGCAAAGAATTTGAGTCAGTATGAGGTTTTCTGTAGAAATACCTTCCAATGCAGTTAGTAGGGTATGTTATGAAAACAAGTGTTAAAGGTTTTCTATTTTTGTACCATTATCCACATATTGATGGCACATCAGCATCGTTTATCCAATGCTGAAAGGCATTTATGCCCAGATGCTTTCTGCCAAAATTGGTCAAATTCTGCTGTGCAGCTTTCCGAGACCAATTTTCTTAATTGTTTTTGTTTCTAATGGGGGTCATACTGAAAGAAGATCGACATCATTTGTATAAATACGAAAACCCTTTTATGCCAGAATGCTTTCAACCTAATTGTGTCAAATTCTGAAGGGCACTTTTTGAAAAGAAATCATCGAAAAGTTTTTATATTTTTTGCAAAGGCTACAGTATTTGATTGCACGTGAGTATACTTTGAACAAGTATGAAAGACCTTTATGTGCACTGTCATACTTGTTCAGTCGTGCCATGGGTCACAGATTTAACTTCTGGGACTGCATCAGTGCCAGATTATTCATTGTGCACACTAGCGAAATGTACACAAACAATCATGCTATAATGATGCTAATCCAAGGAATAAATAATTGCCTTTAAATCGGTACCAAGAATAACAACAATGAAAAGAGAGGAATATTCTGACAATATGTTAGGATTACTGACCCGAAAAGAAATAGTTGTAATCTGAGTTTTATCTGGGCCAAATATATTTGCATGCCGCACATTTTCACTCACTAAATCTTATTGACTTTCACGGCAAACAATGGCTGTGACAAGTATCAGTGTGTAGTGTTGGTGTTCAGCAGAGTGCTATTATTGGACCAAGTCTGTTTGAAAATCTAAAAATAGATTTACCGTATTTTCCTTAATTATAAGAGGTTTTCAACGCAGTTAAACGTTTCTGAAGTATCAGAAAATTTATATTTGAAAATATGTTTGAAATATAAAAAATAGTGATAAAAAGAATTTGAAAGACAAATTTAAATTTATAATCATATCAATTAAATGCTCGTATATTTTGGAGCAGTGAAACTGCCACAGTTTAGACAGCAAACTGACCAGTGAATAATTCTTAAAATAAGAGGTAGCTTATATCTGAGCACTACAAAATATTTGGTTCAGGACCAGTGAAGCAACATACCTCACAATGAATTTATGCATGTTCAAATGTGTATAGGTGTATTCACTAAAGAACAATGTCAAGTGTTATGTTCCAAATTCCATGAGTCAGGTACTCAGTTGTTAGGATCGGTAATACCACTCAAATTTACCCCAGTGTCGGGACCAATTCCATGTGTTATAGCAAAAATGCTAAACGTTACAACAACTAGGAAATGTAGTCATGTAATATGAAACTACAGCGCAAGGGAGGTTTTACATTGCTGAACAATGGTGTTGATCACTCTCATGAAAACCTAAGCCATATCTTTGGGGTAATAAATCCCACTGTGGCTGTATGAAATAATCCTTATGACTTTTCCGGGTACATTGGCCATAAAGGCTTTGGTAACACCACCTAACTGATAATACTAAACCAGACCTGACAAGGGACACATGACTTCTTAATCTCGTACATCAATAATTTATAGGTAAAAGAAGCGTAACTGCGCTAGATAAGGATATGTCAACATGATATTAAGCGTTCAAGCAAATTAAGAAAAAAAAAACATACAAATAAACATTAAACTTTACATGGGGACACACATAATGCAGTGGACATGTATTTACTAGGTTTCCAGACGTATGCTGATAATAGTGTGCGCAACCATTAGCAGGTTCAAAAAAAAAAAAACAACAAAACAATGGGAGCTATCACAAACTTTACGGTAATGTGTGGAGGGGAAGTTTGATCATTTGCGCAACAATAGCATCATACAGAGAGGTTGAGTGTCACAGTCCTAAATTATAATATATTTCCATAAGATAGATAATAAAATGCAGAAATAACTGCTTTAGAACATTTTAAGTGCATAAGACTATTCTGTGACTGACATATCTACTATATGTAGAACTGATCCACTCTCATCCTTAAAATGTGAAATTCTCATCCCAAAAAATTCTAAACAAAGGATGGACATTCTTCTATTTGAAACGTTTAATCAGGCACTTATTAAAAATCAATTGTACAACGTTATTTCAAACGATATATTTCCAAATGTCTGGTGTATTTTGTAAAAGTATCATTTAACAATTATTAAGTAGAATTGTTCATTAAAATGTGACATCAACTTAACGCTACAATGACATATATGTACAATATCAACTAGAAAAATGTCTTCATGTGTTTTGAATAAATGCTCCGTTCAGACTTTTAAGTGAGAAGATATATTATTCCACTTTTTGACTACGCCGATCACATTTGTACATGCATGAAAAATATTAATGTTGAAGCGATGAGAATAATAACGGATGCAACCCAAAGTACATTCCCTTCACAACTCTATGATGAAACTAGCTGGGAAAGCCTAAACTCTCGCCGTTACAAGCATAAACTGCTTCAATTATTTAACATTTACCACTGTTTAGCTCCCACATATCTTCAAGACTTAATTCGATCCTTATTAACAGAACACGAGACCTACTCCATTCAATCTTCCGACGATCTTCGACCCACAATGTGTAGAACGACCTTGTTCTACGATTCATTTCTACCTTCTACAATTCGAATATGGAACTTGTTGCCCGGTGAAGTGAGAAACAACCTTCAGTACGTAATTTCAAAGCCTACTTGAATTGCGATAAAGACACCACTCCATGTTAATACTATGCTGGTGATAGAATGTGTCAGATCATGCATGCTAGGCTAAGAGTAAATTGTAGTATCTGATAGTATAATACCCTTGCGGTGAAATTGAGAATGCAAAACACTTTCTTCTAGACTGTTCCAAATATTCAAATCTTAGAGATCATATACTATACACACTTCTTGTCGCTCTTACCATTGAAACATTAATATTTGGCAACCCTATGTTGACTGTAGAAAACAACACACAAAAATTTTAGCTGTGCAAAATTATATTAGGATGACTAAGAGATTTAATTAATTGACTGAACTCACAACAATTTGAATTGCAATTAATTAGATCTTATTCATTGTTATGCTTTGTATTTAAGTGCATGCATATTTTCTGTAAAAACCACTGGTACCGACATCGAGATCGTTTATGTTATATTTTCGTTCTTGTTAATGTCGGGGAGAAAGTGCTAATAAGCTGATCCTTTCTACTGAATCCCCCAAATCATATGTTTTAATTGTATTTGACAAAGTTTCTCAAATAAATATGGTTAAACTAAGATATTAAAAATGAGGATGTGAAAAGAGCGTAGAAATACAACAAAAACCACTGTAATTCATATTGATTGAACTTAAATGATGCAAAGCTCTCACTATTTTAAAGTTTGCTCACTTTCAACGTTTCAGATAATACTCTAACAATTTAAATTTAATTCTTCTAAAACTGTAAAAAATATTACATTTTTAGCTTTGTAGCGACATTGCACGAAGTGTGAGATTTTTAGGATGGTGGTTCCATTATTGTACTCAGTACATGATATTTATGGGCATTGCATACCCTAGGATAAGTATCAATGACGTGAGCCCGGACACCATTATAATCTCTATATTTTCTTTACATTTGCATGTCAGTACTGCACTTACTATTGTGCTAAAAAAGAAAAAGCATATATTATCAAAATGTTTGTCCTAGACAAACTTACAGTTTACTTCCAGAAAAACATAAATGTCCGGGTACTCACTGTTCACTGTAGTCAACATACACCGAGACAATCACACCATTATCCTTAGTTTGTGAAGAATAGACAATTTTCTTTAAATAATTAACAAGAATACATATATGCGAGCCAAGGGTAACCACCCAAAGACTTGAAGAAACAATGATCTAAAAGTAGACTTGAACTACATTCCATTCGTGGGTTCTAATCTAGAATTAATAATTGTATTTAGAGTCCAATGAGCTAACTAGTCCCATCCCGACCAACTTCATTTCAACTATCAGTGACGGCTAGAGATTCATTTAATATACTCCGTATTAATAGCAACGCGAAATTCTGACACCTTTTCTGAAACACGATAGTCTGAAAATTAATGTATTAAATTTCTGTGAGTCTATATGTTTACATTAAATAAGTTTCATTCAAAACCGCTATGAAGGGGCATAACATATGATCACTTATGTTTACGCACTGCTTGCAGTTGTTACTCATCATTTGAAGGAAAACGAAACAGAAGATATGCGACATGAAATTTAGACACCATGCACGTGATTAAAGAATGAGTAATGAAAGAGAAGCAAACATTAAAAGATAAGTAATCAATTACTATATTTTTCTGCACTACTACTGTTTCTTTGTTTTACAGCATTTACCTGTTTGTTCACTTACTTGCTACATAGAAAAATACATAGGTTACTGTGCATACTATGAACATCTGAAGGCAAATGATCATGAGGTATGCATGCTCGTTTAAAACCCATTGGGGGGGGGCAACACATACATCACCTTGATTGCCATGCAGGTAATTGTTTTACAGTATACAAGGTGACTCCATCCCTCCCCTTTTACTGTTCTAGTTTTGATCAGAAAAGTTACCCACTAACTTAACCTTATGGACTTTTCCAATAGGTTTTTTCAATATCTAATAAGTGACTATATAAATTAATATATAACTGAATCAATTAATAAGTAATGAATGAAACAAATGTGTACATTAATTATGAATAAATAAATAAAGCTTTGTTCAGTGCACTCATGAATGTAAAACATTTGAAACTAACTGAAGATCAAAGAATGAAATATGTTGGTCATCAATGAAAGATGTGTATTTAAATATTGTCTTATTGTAAGAATAATTTTTCCGCACAAGGAAATAAATACATGAATAATCTTACTTTCATGTTGACTATATTTTATTATGTCTTAATGTATCAATCCAAACGATGCCGTTTGCTACATAGGAAAATATCTATTACTTAAAAAACTGGGGAAAATAATAGCTCCATATAATTAAAACACGTGTGAGATTTAATTGTTTGTAAGCAATTCGTATATTAAGCACGTAGTCGTAATTATCATGATTTATTTGTCACAAACAGATTGAATAAATAATTATATTTCTTCCCTATAATTACTTGTATTCTAACATGCAAAAAGGTCGATATTTCAAATAATTTGTAGAAAATGCATTTGGTTAGTGTATTTGTATTCAGTTTTCAAGAGAAGCAGATTGAATGCCCATGAGCATATTGACATCCAAGTTAGTAATACTATTTCAAAAGGTAAACTGAAACAATCATGTGCGTGATTGTTTTCGCTAACTTGTGTATTTCGTTCTCATTTGTTGGCAGTTAATTTGTCAAATTTCAGAATTCCTCTACAAGTTAAAATCTGAATGCATCTTTTAAATAAATTTCCAAGTTTAATTTAAAGAAACGGAACAGTTGGGTTGCTGCTACAGTTTCCACCAGGATACCTTTTGAGACTTTGACCAATTGATCAAAGCCCCATTGTTTGTGTAATTTTATTCAGATGTGCCTGTTTATTTCGTTGTTCTAGAGTTCACATCTGAACCATTGTGCTGATATACAACTTACTGTACTAACAACGGAATACGGAAATATATGCAGTGTCGCCTTCTGTCTTTCTTGGCACTTAAGCAGTTCCTCCACTTGCGGACACGTGTAGTGACACGTAGTGGCCAGGGGAGGTAAATATAAACAAATCGTTACCAAAAGTAAAGTTTTTTCTTCCTTTTTATTCTTGGTGTAGTTGAAGAGAGAAGTCTGCTTTCATATCTAGGCAATGAAAGGAAACTTTGCAAAATTCCCATAAATAAATGTAATAAATCTGTCCCACATAAAAATAATATGTATGATGCTGCAAAATGTGCACGAAAGTTCCCTGTGATCGTGGATTAATGAGTATCCCTGGAAAAAGAGTTGATGTTCTGCGACCACTGTAGAAAATATCCCCAATTTGCTCAAAGCAAACACGGGACAGCAAATCCATTTTCCTATCAGATCTCATGATTTAATCAATGTTCACTTGACTATGTCGCAAGGGGCATGTATGACAATGGGAAGGAGATTTCATCTCTACGCCTACCCATCAGTTTGCAGCAGCTCCACTGGGAAGAATATCAAGCAACTTTAGGAGAGTGAACTTGAGCGCGTTAAGTTTCTACTTAATGCTGCATATGACCGTGAAATCATGCAAACTCAGTTTTATTCTTGGCTATGTATAATTTCTCAGTTCAAGATCTTTTACCTTAACAATACTTTTTCTTTCTGTCTCTCATCTACACATCTTTATGTACAATTACACATACCTTGTCTGATAACTTGAATTGTTGCCATTAATGTGCATACAAAAAGATACATAGCAAATAAAAGTTCTTTAGTTGTAAAAAGAAATAAGTATAATGAGATTTCAAGAAAACAGTAGATATTTCATTTTGCTTTAATTTTTAACTTCCAAAATGATATAATGTTGTCATATTTTTGGGCCAGTTCAGTTTTCCAAGGACAATTTCAGTCTTTGTCTTTCAAACCCTGTTACAATACAAACCTTGTTATAATACAAACCCTGTTTCAAAATAAGCCTTGTTCTAATACAAGTGCTGTTACTATATAAGTCCTGTTACAATACAAGCCTTGTTAAAATACAAGCACTGTTACAATACAAGCCCTGTTACAATAAAAGCATTGTTACAATACAAGCCCTGTTACAATACAAGTCTTGTTACAATACAGGCCTTGTTACAATACAAGCCCTGCTACATTACAAGCCTTGTTACAATGCAAGCCCTCTTACAAAAGAAACCTTGTCACAATAAAGACCTGTTGCAAAACAAGCCTTGTTAGTGTATATGTGTCAGTCTTTCATTCTGAAATGTATTGGCGCCTGTGATTAGATTTGTAGGTTTATATTTGCGAAGACCCCCTCTTTCTGTGCCAGCTTTTGGTGCTACATTATTGATACATTGAAGTGCATGTTTGCATTTATTATATACTTAGGTGTGAAATACAGAGACTTATTGTCCAAAAAGTTTTCTTATTTTTTCAGTCCTATATTTTTACATGTGAAAAAATTCTCCTTATATTTTCAAATGTGAAAATATAAGATTTCCCAGCATTGATTGTGTGGGCCTACAAAGTTGTATCTGCAACAACAAAAAGAGTACCTTTTGAGCTAGAACAAATAAATAGAAACTGCCTTACATTTCAAACATGAAAATTAATCTTTGATAAAGAAATTTGACAAGATGCCGTTCATGCATCGTTGAAGTTATTTCCCCTTACTTTCTTGACAACAACGACAAACCCGTTGTGATGCATTGCTGATTCGGACTTGAATTGTTTTCAGATAGAGTGAAATAGTTTACAAAATGACAAAAATGTAATTTACTGTGACAGTGACAGATTAAGTCAACCCAATCCTAACGCTTTTTAAACCATGTATATGTATATGTTCATGCTATGAAAGCGAGGCGGATTACGAAAGGGGGGTGAGGTGAACTTCTATTCTGGAGCACGTTTAGCACATATCATCGTTTTGGTACCCCACGATTAAATAGATCGGGTATTAACGTAGGAAAAGCAAATAGCCACTGTAAACTTAGGTTTACTGTCCTACCTTAATTTTGTATATAGTCTTTTGGAAATGATAGTCTGTGATTTGCTAGTTCTTATTAGTAATGATAAAGTTATGTATTTTCTTGTGTATTAATTTATTACTTCTGATTGGGAAAAAAAACGTGTCAAAAACCTTTGTGCATCAGGCTGATATCTAACGTGTTTTTTTTATCCGTTTAGTCTCTTATTGTTGATGCTCTGGGCGTCCATATGTCTGCATGATAACTATATATCGTCTAGCTCATTTTACATCTTCAAGATGTCGTACAATAAAGTGACCATTCGTAATAGCCTAATGGTATAAATTTTCTCGTCTATTGCCATGCTTGATGTTCAGCATACATGCAACTTTGCTAACAAGTATATTTTGTCTTTCAGGTTGGATAGCTTCTTTTCTCAAATTTTTTATCAAGTTTTGTTATGTATTTTGTATGATTGGTTTTACTCTTCGTCACATAGATGAAATAAAATATACATAAATCAACTCTCTCTCTCTCTCTCTCTCTCTCTCTCTCTCTCTCTCTCTCTCTCTCATATTGCTTGAATTTACTGACTTGTAAATGTCAGTGTGCATTGCATTTATATGATATGCATTTATTCACCTATTCATTTATTTATCAAGACATTCATAATTATTTATTTCATTCAACCGTTTATATGTAAAATAATCTCAAAGCATAGAGATATATCATTTATTGACATATTCATTAATGTTTAAGCTATGTGTGATCCTAGGAGCTTGACGTTATTAAGTTCTTTCTTCTTCCTTCAGCGTATCCTTTATATAATAAAGACAAGAGTGGTTAGCGCCATCTTATTTCTTTAACGGTGGGATCATTCTGAAAGACATTTCTTACCAATGCTCTACGATATGCACAGCCTGGAAAAACTATAGGAACTAGATAAATTTTGATAAACAAATTAAAAGATAATTCTCTGAGAGCTTTCCTTTCAGGAAGATGTGCAAGAGGCACTAAATCGAGGAGATTTTAATCAACTATTAAGCCATATGTTTCTAATAAATGTTTGGTTGGTCAAGATAAGATCATTCTCGCTGAAGATACAAAAATTGTAAACAATGACAGAAATATGTGAAATCGTCAGCAGCTTGTGGAAACGTGGCATTAGACATTGGTAAGGATGTTCATTTTGACCCTCTAACCCCTCAGAGTATCGGGGATATTAAGGGAAATAGTAACATGGATACATTTTTTGAATTTAAGCAAGTTAACCATGAATAAGTGTACGAAATGATCAATTTAAATTCAAAGAAAGCTACAGCAGGGGATTGTGTTCCTGTTAAACTGTTAAAATCTGGGGCACCGATCCTTGTGGGACATATACAGATCTAATGAATAAAATTATACAATCATATTTTTTTGATCGTGTGATGGAAGCTCAAGTTGTTCCGATATTCAAAAAGAACAGTCCTCTCGATAAAAATAATAATAGACCTGTCACCATTTTACCGATCATACCCAAACTGTTTGAGAAATCAATTGTGACCCAGCTAGCATCATTTTTGGAGAACATTTTTAACAAACATTTAGGTGCTTT
This sequence comes from Megalonaias nervosa, assembly GCA_016617855.1. Lineage (NCBI taxonomy): Eukaryota > Metazoa > Mollusca > Bivalvia > Unionida > Unionidae > Megalonaias > Megalonaias nervosa. Next base: position 22,946 of record JAECUM010095904.1, on the reverse strand, counting down.
TTGTAAAGGCCATGATGCCAGACCACTCTGTTATGCTTTACGAAGACTGGAGGAAGGCCCTGGACGAAAATAAATATGTAGCTGCAGTCCTGATGGACTTATCCAAAGCTTTTGACTCTCCTTCATGATCTTCCGATTTGCAGGTTATGGGCTTATGGTTTGTCTGATGATTCAGTATGGCTCTTACGGAGCTATCGTAAGCAGCAAATTAAGTTGCATGGTGTCCTGATTAGTTGGTCTAAAATTCATAAAAAGGGTTCGTCAGGAATCGATCCTTAGACCATTGCTTTTTAATGTTTTTATGAACAATATCTTTTATTTATCTAAATATGGCTCTTAATAAAACTATACCGACGATAAAACCTTGTCCTTTGCCTCACCGGATTTTAACACTGATTAACACACTTCAAGCGGAGTCGAACATTCTGATTGACTGGTTCCCTGCTAACAAAATGCAAGCAAATCCAGAAAAGTTTCAAGTAATAGTTGTGAGTAAAAAGACATTCGGTATGAAGCCTGTATGCAGTGCTGTCTTAAATTGTGAAGAAATTGTTTAACTGCTTGGAAATGACATTGACCATCAACTGCAAGTTGATCCACATGTAAAATAGTTTTGAACGAAAGATTCAAGTCAACTATCTGTCTTTAACATTTGGCACAAACGCCTTTAAACAAGAAGATGCCAGTCTAAAGAATGAGCTACCAAACCACTTAAGAGAGCAATCGAATTTTAATTCATTTATCTCGCTCCGGTGGCCTAAGAGGTTAAAGCGTCCGCCTCGGATGTGGGAGGTCGCGGGTTCATACCACAGTCGAGTCATACTAAAGACTTATAAAAATGCTAATAGCAGCTGCCTCGCTTGACGCTCAGCATTAAGAGGTTAAAGGTAGGACCGGTTTTCCTGGCGTCAGGATAATGTGACTGGGTGGGACATCCATGCTACATGTCTGCGGCATGATGCCCCATTGTTTGACATCACTGTAAACTGCCACACTGCAGACATTGTAGCGATATGACTGAAAAATTGTTAAAGCTACGTTAAAAATCCAGATCACACACACACACTATTTATTTATACCTTTTTCAATCCTGGAATGGAAAAGACTGGAAATATAATATCTGTAAGTAATACCCACCCATCCCGCCATAATGACAGCTTATGTTTGTGTTAGCGTTTGTTGTTAATTCCTATGTACTAATCAAGTGCCCTATTGTTAGCTCTCTTTTTTTAAGTAAGGTGTAAAGCATTTTAGTCCTAATTGGATGCTTATGCGTTTATTTAAATTCTGACCAATAAGTTTCAATCTTTTAAATAAACCGGAATTGTGTTTTTAATTTATCCTAGACACTAAATTCACTTTTACTTACTGACTTTTAAAATTTCTTTGCTTGCTCGTATTGTACGTCATGCTTTTTGTGTTTTGTTCAATTCTGTATTTATGTGTTATGATGTATTTGGATGTCTAGCTAATCATGTTTGTTGTGGTGCCTTATTTGTTTTATCTAATGTCGCTAAAAAGCTCATTAGAGTTTATGTTGAATTATTGTTTTAAACCATGCCGACGTTAAATAAATCTTATCCTATCTTTCCCTATATTCTCGTAGAAAACTTAGCTGTAATCATTCAGTCCATGCATCACGCGATTCTTTCAATTTTTACTGAAAGTGACGCCGACGGAAATTTATAACTGGTTCGACCTGGATCAGCACTGAATGAATTCTTTACTCACATTGATCGAGATCATGTACACAAAAGGGGGATTCTTTTCCGATTCTACCTCAAGGGAAACAAGATGGCGACAGGCCGTCATTGTTTTTATGATAAAGAGGGCACAATCCAGGAAAAAGGAAACACTATTTAACTTGAAACTTCCATGTGTGTGATGTACTCTGCACAAACCCCATTATATGTGACGGCTTGTCAGTTTGTTGTTAAACACCAAAAAGCTTTATGAATAAGATATTTATAATTAATTGAGCACAAATGCATGTTAAAGATTCATTTAAGCAAAATCCTCTATGCCGTTTTCAATGGAATATTCGTATTTACAGACATATATTAATTTAAATCAATTATCTAGAAGTTCAGAAAATCAATTGGGCAACCTTAAATTTTGATCCACATCGGGCATTCCGTAAACTTCGAGGTTGTGATCGGAATAAGACACCATCAACAATTTTGTGTGCGCATCTAATGTCCAGCCACACCTTTTGACCATTGTCACGTGTTAAATGTTGATTATCACGCGAATCAACCAAATAAATCCGCTGTTGCCTACGTATTATTTCTAAACCAAAAGGAGGAAGTAAATGCAGGATGACTAAGTGGCTGGCCATGTATCACTTAAACTTATTCTGACTGGGCAAACGCATTAGGGTGACTGGCAGTTTGTGTATGGTAAATTTTCTAAGTGACTAGCAAATTCGTCAATGTAGCCATGCTACCGCTCTAGGCCATGTCAAAGACGACTCCAATTGTCCACTGATCTGATCACTGTTTGTACTATTTTAGACTACATGCGTAAAGGGAATCGTTGAACACGTAAAATGTTGAAAATATAATTAATTCGGTTAAACTAGTTGTGTAACAATCATATCAAAAAACCGCTTTTTGTCTCTAATACATAGAAAACCAATATATATTGACCTAATGCCAGTTGGGAACAAATTATGGAAACACAGTGAGACGAAAAATCAACAACATCTACAAGATTTGCTGAAACAATCACACACACACACAATCAACGTTCTTTCAAGGTAAACGCCATTCCCTTTTGAGAGACATTGCGAAAAGTGTCTAAATTGCAAATACAGTTTATCTTTCGCATTTAAGATACGAATACCTTTTCTTTATTGAGATAACTTACAAACACTATGACGCATATATATATATATATATATATATATATATATATATATATATATATATATATATATATATACAGACAGAGATTTGTGTAAGTGCGAGTGTGTGTGTGTGTGTGTGTGTGTGTGTGTGTTATAGTACGCTTTCTGGTTCCAGTGGATTTATATATCAGGTAAATTTTGGTTGTCTGCGTGTTTATGTATACTCAAGTATCGTACAATCGAGATGGTGTACCGGTATACCGGGCTTGCTTTCATCTTACGAATCTGTGTATTCCACGTAATATTTAATTCGAGAACGATATTTCTTTTTCTCCTAGATGCACGTGAAGAGTGCAAAAGGGTGTAAAGAAAGATGCACAGTACCACTATTCCGCCAAAGTTTAACCGGGGACCTGGAGGAGGATGCCAAGTCAAGAGCAGGGGGTATTTTTTCAGTTAATAAATAATAATTTATGAACTCCACTTTGCCTCAGACATTTATGTCCTGTTCGTAATGACACTACATGAACGGTACTCATGAGACTGTGTTCGTAAATATATAAAGTCCGCTAAAATAATGTATTGTATATCCAATGCCTGGAATCTACATACAATAAAGCATACAACATCTGTTGTGATGAGTGATGGCTGTTTGCCACGTGAATAACATTGTTGATCAGATCCTTCCTTTTCTCGTCTCCAAATATCGATTAACGTTGACTCATTTTCAAGTTAGTTGAAAGGTGTGTAGACATGAATTTTAATTTTCAGAAATTTATTTTTGTATTTAGATTTTTGAAATTATTCCCCAAAAAAAATTCAAAAAAGTGCTTTGTGGAAATGTTTGGATCTCAAGGAAAGGACGAGTAGTGGCGAAATTGAAGATGGTGGTACGGCTATTTAAGTACCCTACTAACTCGACCCCAGATGATGACAGGGTGAAAAGTGACACAAATACAATTTGCAGTTGTACTTACATCAGTGTTGTTGCAAATGATGGTTTAAAAGAAATGCTTAGGGTTTTGGATCATCGATATGACTTTCCGTCGCGCACGTACTTCACCGAAACTGACATTTATAAAGCTTGCCGAGACATGATTAAAAAAATAGATTATCCTGAACGTGCATGTTGCACTTACCACAGATGGCTAGACGAGTAGTCATCCAGTCGTATGTGACATATACTGCTTCGATCTTAAATGAGGACTGGAGCTGCATTCATTCGTTCTGCAGACCAGGAAGCTATCAGAGAGTCACGCTGTCTTGAACATAGTTAAAGCATTAGTGCATGCTATTGAGGAATGGAGTCTCTACAAGAATAACCCCTTAGTGACGGACAATGCAGATAATATGGTCGTGGCTCCTTCGAAGTCCGGTTGCAACCATCAAATAGGTTCTTATGCTCATAATCTGAACCTAGCAGAGCGCAAATCATTAAATATCAACGGCTTGTCAAGAATTCTTGGTCGTATTTGAAGGAAAGTCTCATTATGTTACATGGGCAATACAGCTGTTGCTGTACTTAAAGGCAAAACTAACTTGCTCGTATTTAAAAACTTATCCAAGACTTGTGCATGATATGGAACTCCGCTGTAGACATTACTGAAAGGTTCCTGGAATTGCAGCCTGTTGTTCATGCTAACATAATTACTACGAAAGTGAGATGCAACTCCAGCGAAATCCATTTCATTGGCAGAGAATGGTGTCAAACTTGCCGAGGACATTATTAATTGTCCGATGCTGTTTCAAAAAAGTACGAATTCCAGAAAGGTTCATGTCCGTTACCTTAGCTGCCCTGGTAAATGATGATATTTTCAGATAAATGAAAAAGGCCATTTTATTGATTTGTCTACAGGTAAATATACAAGAAATAATTATAACAATTTTGACTTTTTAATCAATCTAAAGATTTTACCACACATAAAGTTAGTCATAAACGCAAAAAGCATAAAAATCGTAATACATGTACAACTTTATATAATGTAATTCAAATTAATTGCACCGTATTTTGTCAAGCCACCATAGCGATAGCATTTATATGTCGTAGAATGTTAAGTTTTTGTTTAAAAGTTTACACATCCATGCCTATTATCTTGACACGGACGGCTTGATAGCGGCCTCTGGCCACTAGAATTTGTTTTACATTTGTCATGTTGAATTTGGCAAGATTTAACTCAGTTAAGCATGCAGAACCAAGAGTATCTGTATGAATGCACGCAGTTAGATCCTCGATTTAAGTAAGTGTGATAGACATAACAAAAAACGATTGACTAGCTTTCGAAGCATCTCGAGTTAACCATGCTATCATCATCAAACATGAATCTGGGACATCTTCTCTGCCATAGCTTCCGGTAGATCCATCAATGCCAGCAATTGTTGATACTTGTGAGTTATTGTATTTTGTTACTTTATTGCTATATTTGCTGGTCCTTTAGTGCTACTGGGCCCAGTCATTTAATCTGAAAATGTAGTCCCAATCAGGGCACTCGTAGGAGGCGTGGTGGGCATTGCAAGTTCCATTACCTTCCCAGAACAGATTTATTAAAACTGAATCTGCCATTTATATTTCTTTGCTTATGTTCTGTTTTTCCAAAGGATTCCCTTTTTAATTTTTTATTAATATCACATGCGCATAATATGCTTGTGCAATCCCTCCCAGTAAGATTTTGCAAGGACGAATAAAGCTATATTTAATGTATCATTGAATTAATTAAAGTTCTTATCAGATTCCTATTTTTACGCAAGAAAATATGAATGAAAGCCTTGAAAGGGCTGGCCATCTGAAATTCATTTTATACTATTTTTCAGCAGATGAGATTAAATCAGATGAACTCGTTCTCTTTGAGAGTAAATGCCCTCCTCGGACTGGACTTGCGTTAATTTAGGGTGACGTTATATTTGTCGCGGAGGACAAGCCAACTCAATCGAGACTTGGCAGAGTGAAGCATGAAGTTGACTTCTTAAGGAATGTATCCCTAATAATGTTGGATGAGGATCCTTTGAAATGCTGGGAAGCTGAGCAGTACATCTTTCCACTCCTATCGCGCCCTCAGAGAGACTCTCTAGTGTAACAAGAGACATTGTTACCGCACAGAGGGTTGCTTTGAGTTCAGACGCGATATATTAATTTTCCTCAAAAAGAATATGCACCGACTTATTTAGCTTCTCGTATAAAAAATTTGAAAAGATAGTTCAAGTGTGTTGAGACTTTTAAAACAATGATCCTGTGGAGTTTAAGTTAAAACACAGACTAGAAATGGCAGTGAGATTTTTATTTGCTTGTAATTTGTCTGCTTTCAGGCTTTTGTAGACTTACTTCATTTTTATGTTTATTTTATATGTTCATTTTACTGTCATTTGAAATCTTCCAAGGTAACATCACTTAGTGATGTTGTATTTTTCAAGTGGCAAATGTTACAGCGATTATTTTATTGTTTTCATTAAGTATTGCACTATGGGTTTGGTATATCAGAATATATCGCAATACAGTTTTAGGTATATCGTTGCATCCCTAAGATATGTTAAATGTTACATGAAAAATTAGGTCCCCGGGTGACCTAGTAGTATAATGCGCTCGCCTTTACCGATCACTGGCATCTCACCTCTTTACGCGTGGGTTCGAATTTCGGGCTCAGACAATACGGGCATGCGAGCAAACATACCTTTATCATTTCGTGTTCTTCATCCGCAAGTTATACTGGCCGACCAGTTTATGTATTTACACTTTATTATGCCATATATTTGTATTATGCTTACCATGTCTATAATCATGTTATGTATGTAATGTAATTTTTCAAGTTCTAGTTAGACTCCTCTTCGTATTTAAGTACATAATGTCAGTTGTTAATATTCATGAGTCTTACCGTTGATGCATGCCGTTTGTCAAGTGTTAATGTTCATGAGTCTTAGCATATATGTTTTTAATTGTTTGTATGCAGGGTTTGCAATTTAATTTCATGCGTGTCTTACATAAAGGTCTTTTAATAATGTCTGCACAATTTTGTGAAATAGGACTATAATTACAATTTACATGACCTGAACTATTGCTCTCCTTCTGAAATTTGTTTGAATTGCATTTCGCTGCTCCGTCTGAATTTATTGCACATTATTGCTTTCGAGTCTACCTTACATATTTTTTATGTATATGTAATTTAATTACTTGTTCGTTAGTTTTAAATTTTTTTGCATTTTATTTTATTCCATTACATGTTATTGTAATGATAATTTTGTCTACTAGATTTGATTTTTGTTTAGAAATTCAATTCAGTTCTGTTTGACCTGATAAACAGCCAGTAGTAGAAACAGTATCGATTTGCTGACCTTGATTCAGAACCAGTGTAAGTTTTGAGTAAACAACTTTTTTAAATTTTTTCCCCAGAGTAAGAACCATTGATTTTAGCTAAGGCCATACTAGAGTACGTAGTGTTATGCATGTAAAGTTTCTACGTTGTTCTGGTAAGATGACCATGTGACTCTCATACTAGAATCTGTTTTGCGTTTTAGATAGTCTTATAACTCATTGTTATAAGAAGAAATAGCCAGTTGTGCTTTAAACCTTTGAAGCTCAAAGGTATTTTGTTGTGACCAGTTTGAGTTGAATTCTTATTTTTTGGAATTAGCAATTTATTTATCCTGGAATACAAGTGCTCCAAAATTGATTCTTGGACAAAGACATTTATTGAAAATTATTCGGAATTCCAAACTGGAATATTATTCTTTGTGATTCAACAAAGAATTGTTGACACATCAGGACAAAGCTGACTATCGAAGACGTCATCGCCTTCCATCTTGAATTTCATCGGGATTCGAACTGTGCTTCGCTTAGGACTTTTTATTGTAAGGACTTATATTATTTTAATTCTTGGATTAATTTTGGATTTGATTCGTAAACCGTAAGTCCTTTTTCTTATTTTTGCCTTGTTTTCCTAGGGAAATAAATTATTTGTTAAATTTTACAAAGCTTGTTGTCTTCACTCTTTTCTTATTACTTTTGTACAAGCCTATACACGTAACACATATTTAATGATGTTGATATTATCATCACCGTCATCATCAAATCATGTCTGCGGAGAAGATGCCATCGAATTTTATATGCAATGACATAATAATAATAATAATAATAATAATAATAATAATGATGATGATGATGATAATAATAATAATAATGATGATGATGATGATGATGATATCACCGCCAAGATCATCATTATTATCATTACCAATATGATTTTTACGATGAAAATATTATTGATTAAATATATATTTGAAATTTTATCCTCTTTGTTGTTGGTATTATATTCATCATAACCATTGTCATCAACATCACTTTTTCAATGCAAACACGCTTTAGAAGATAAGCATTTAAGTTTGAATATAACATTTGTAGAAAAGACCGTGTCCTTTGACAAAATTTGAAAACATTATAATCCAATAAGAAAGTTGTATTATAATCTAGGCAATGTAATATACTTTCCGAATGTATCAAAACCTTTTTTCATAAACTGAAGAAATATATTTCAAATCAAAGCAAAACTTGAATTTTTACATTCGAGTAATATTCTGTTCATAATATGGGATGGAAGCATATTGTAATATTCGTAATAATTTTGACAGATATGCTGTCGGACATGTATCGCCATATTTCAAACAATAAACAATATTTTGATATTATGATTCAATTGTTACGTATATGCAATTAAATTACTTGTGTGTTAGTTTCAAACTCTCTTTTATTTTATTTTTATTTCATCACATGTTATTGTAATGATAACTTTATTCACTGGGTTTGACTTTTTTTCTAGAAAATTCAGTTCAGTTCTAGTAAATAATCCTATTGCTACATTATAATTTTAGCTGACCTAGTTCCTGACCTTGGTTCTGAATTCGTAAACACGGAGTGAAAATCATTGGTCGTAATCAAGGTCATTATTGGCTTGCGTCAGCTCTGTTGTAAACAACCTTTTCTATTTTTTTATTATTGAATCTTATAGTAAGATTCGTTCAATACAATCGAACCTGTAAATAGCCTACGTGCTAATTGCCATATTCTTTTACTGCGCTGTTCGAAGTATGTGACCACGTGACCCATCACGCGGGTCTGAAATTGCGTTTTAGTTGGGTTTAATACTCATATCTCAGTGATTTTAATTCAGTCGTAATTTACACCTTTAGAGCTCAAGGTGTTTTTATTGTTAATGCCAGTTTAATTCTTCTATTTTTTTGGATTTAACACTTTATAATCCCTGGGGAAATACCCGTGCTTATAAAAATTCTTGGACAAAGACATTTAGTTGAAATTATTCGGAATTCTAAAGCCGGAATTATATTCTTGGTGACTCAACAAGGAACTATTGACACATCAGCACAAAACTGGTTATAGAGGACGTCATCGCCTTCCATCTTGGAACTTCATCGAGATTCGAACCTGGATTCAATTAGAACTTTTTAGTGATAGGACTTATATTTTAAATTCTAGGATTGATTTTTGGATTAGATTCACAAACCGTAAGTTGTTTCATATTTTTACCTTGTTTTCTAGGGAAATAAATTATTTTGTCAAATTTACAAAGCTTGTTGGCTTCACTCTTTTCTATGTTACTTTGTACGAGTCTAGTCACGTAACAATGCTTTAAAATGATATTGATTTATAGATTAAATTTAATGATGATAAAACAGCATGAATATAATGATAATTTTCCTACCATCAAATTTTCCAACGCCAATATGCATCCGGCACGTATTGCATCTGACGTTATTGCATCCACAGACGTTAAATTTGCACATAGTAATTAAGAGGTGTGGGTAACGTGAAATTCGGAAACGCGGAACAATAATATTTTAGACGATAAAATAAAGAATCGCGTATACTGATATTAATGGTTGCAGGAGCTGCTATATTTTACGTTTTGATATAGCATCTGATTGTTATTATTGCCTTTGCTTATACTCAAAACTGAAAATGCAAAAAAATCACTCACATTAATGCTCAAACAGGTGAAATAACGTTCAACAAGGAAAGAAGGAACCTGTCCAGCTGCGTACGAAAGCTAGCTTTTAACACTGCTAATAATTACAGTCAAAAAAATAATTAGCAATATGCTGATGTCTTCTTTAATGCTGTTAACGAATGAATCATATTTGCCTTCTGATGTAGCAGTACCTCTTACAAAATCTTTAACAAAAATTGTTACAGACATACCAATTGTTGCTATAGTCGTGGACATTACCCTGATACAATTTCAACACGATAAGGTAAAAAGGAAACTCATTCTAAATCATTGTATGCGAAAGGAATTTCTATACTGATATTGATCAGATGTTTTAACTTATTTATTTTTCCAAACAAATAACACATACTTAACCACAGACAAATATGGACTTAAACAAACTACTATTATTAACACAATTTATCACGCAACACAAATTTCTGCTCATATAATTACATACAGCATGCTTTCGACAAAAGATATTAAAGTTTATAATTTGTCACCCGTCAGGCATGGAGGATGTAGAAGTTGTACAGTTAATCATTCTAGTGTCTCAAAGTTATTTCGCTACTGATTACCTAATGCAGTAGCAAATGGATTTTTACCAGAGAAAATAGTTACTCAATGAATAGCGTAATATTTGAAGAAAGAAAAGGAATACAACTGGTACAATGAATAATTACACCTCTGGTGAATGTGAAGAACACGATTAAGTTTTGAAAGCAAACCAAAAAAAAAAAATGGCGTTATTTCTCGTCAGACACATGTGTGAAAAAGTACTATTTGTTCTGTTGTTATATCCTACACTGTCTACAGACCATAAAGGGCCCTAATTTGTCTGCGCTGATGACATCTTTGGCGCCGAGCGCAGCAGAGCTAAGCTTCACGAATTTCAGGTTGCAAAAAGAAACCTAATTAGATTAAAAATGAGTTGGTCAGAGAGACTGAGCAGTATAAAGGTGTTTGAAAGAAATGTACAGAGACGTACGAGTTTTGAATTTCATGGAGAATCAGAATTACCACGCGACATTCTTGTAGCTTGACGATTGTAATATAATCTTCCATTCGCGTGGGGAAATCGAAACGGCCGAGATTAAAGGTTTTTACTTGTTAATTTATATCCCTTTCTGTAACTATTGTACCTCTTGTAAGATTCTCACAATTCTTATTCTTTTTCAATTTCTTTCCTCCTCTGAATAAGATTTTGTTATTTACGTATTCAATGTCTTTCATCTCTGTATTGCTTCAATGTTTTACAGATTGCATTATTTTTATCTCTTTTACGTACAACACTAACTGATAACCAAAAGGATCTCTTCATGGCTGACTTCAATTACACTGAACACTTTGCTTACTACGTCATCGATACGGTTCAATGTAATGAATAATGTTGCTATTACGCCATCAATAATGTTCAATGAAATGATTACTGTTGCTCTTATTTCGCCATGTTTAAGAAACTTTATTGTAGACCAATCTGTTGTTATTCTAATTCCACCGTAATCTGTTATCAAGCAGACCTCCATATATTTATTCCTACTTAAATAGTTTAGTATTCCGAAAATAAAGCATTCTGCTTAGGCTGTGATGTATATAGCATGGAACAATCCCATTAGTCATGAACTAAATAGTTAATAAAATGTGAAATGTGGGTCACAGTTAATTTTTTTAGGGGTGTGGTATCAATAGAGACGTATACAATAATATAGTTTAATAATTCTTTCATGAACAGTTAAAATACAAACTGTATCCAAGGTCAGTCACAATGACCTATTTTTTATGATGAGATTGTATTAGGAATAGAGATACATCCCCTTATCGAATTTCATAATTACAGACATAGCATGATGTACACAAAACACTATGTGATTATGAACAAAACACAGAAACCCAGTCTAAGCCAGAAACATGTGAACTATAGGTCATATTACCTTTTTTGTTGACATGATTCTGTGCTAACTGACATGGACACGGTTGCCTACTTTGATGATTTGAGCAGAACATTGCTTCATAAATGAATATAGACACAAAATTGAACACAAGCGAGAGAAGCATGAAGTATGGTCCGCAGTGACCCAAGGGGTGATGATGGTGTGGTACTTATATAAAATCATCACCTCAATACATTTGATAATCTTAGGTAAAAGGTATATATGCAGGCTGTAACAATGCTGTGCAGTCATGAGCTAAACTCAAACCTTAATCTAAGCGAGTAAAACGTGAAAAATAACACCTAATAATTTTTTCAAAAGGTATTAGTTATGCTTGCATTAGGTACTAGCCGTTAAAGCATTTTTCACCGTGACTATTTTGTCATGTCAATGGTCACCACAAACCACTACCGAGGAGTACAATTAACAAATTTGAATATTAGCATCAGTGCGCTGATGAGAAACGACAGATTTTCTAAGCATGCCTGTAACCCATGTTTTTCATGTAGTCTTTGTAACACAATAATAACAGAGATGTCAATGAGAGGTCTTAATGATTGTTAACTTTACAATGAACACTGAAACAAAAACCGTGGAGAAATATGTCACACTAGATCAATCATATATCAGGGGCTGAACATCTGAGGAATTGATCAACTTTGTTACAGTTCATTTAAAGCAGAAAACAAACGAATTTGAACGGTACCAAACAGTACAATATGGTACAAAACGGTACACATACTAAGAGATGTTTAATGGACGGTTAGAAACCGTACAGAACAGGAACAGTCCTGTCGGTGATTGAGATTATCAGGAAAGATACGGTGGGGAAATAGTACGCAAATGTGGCTGCAACAAACGTTACAACCACTGTACGATATAGCTTATTAACGAGGTGATTCATACGTTGCCTCTCCGTAACCGCAATCAAATATGTCGGTGGTCTACTAGTATGACTGATAAACGGTGCTTGTTTGACAGTTGTTGACCGGTCAGTTTAGCAATGCCTGTTCAAACCACCCTACTTGTAATGATATACTGCCTACTGCCAAGTCTTAGAGACTATTACCGACTTGGAAAAACTAGTTTTCAGATAATGGAACATACATGCAAGGAAACAAATATAGGTGATTTCAGTGCGACCTGGACAGGAGTCTTGATCTGGAATGAATTGAGTTACAGATCTCTTTCTGCCATATATTCAAACAAATGTAAAGAACTAGGTCTGTTCAACTCAGAGTTGGCCATGAGATTGAAGAGACCTTTATTCTAATTTGCCTTGATGCCTGAATGCATGGTAGATCATGGAACGGTGGCCTTCTGTAACTATGGGTGCGGATCTAGCTTTACAATTAGACAGAGAATGAAGAAAACGTATCGTCGAACCAATGCATTAAAAGAGGATAATGACGTCTGCACATCATTGTAGATGTCTTCCACTTCTACGCCATTGAAGTGGAAGGCACTCTTATTTTTGACGTTCTCATAAATGCTTTCTTAGGACTATTACTTTCTCTATGGTTTCCTGGCAAATATCAATCTTGAAGATTCTCCTCATATTTTCAAGGATGAAATTCATTCGCGCTTGGTCGTGAGAAGTTAGAAATGGCCGGAATCTTCCAAGATACATATGTTGCCAGAATGAGAGACCCATTGACCACTCATTTTTGAATTTCAAATAGGACAATTAGAATTTGGCGCAACAGAACTTGAAGTGTAACCAGTAGTAGATATTTGTCTGCGTTCACACTTCCTGTCCTGGGTTTAGACCCAATAGTAACACTTGAAACTAGTACCATGCACTACTGGAAGTCAAATGTTGAGATTTTTCGGAAGGGCTATTAAGTAATTGGTGAAAGTTGGCCTCTATCGAGGCTAACCTGAAAGCAAAAATCGCTCCTCTCAATTTAATGCCGAATGATTTAATTTTTTACGATAATAGACAACTATACAATTGCAGAGTGGGAAGTAAAAATGCATCTAAAACGTTCAAAGCAAAATACAGCTATCTTTGTCCTTGTGATAGAATTTGTACCATGAAAGATAGAAGTGCGCGGTATTACCGGTATACCAGTATTTTTCCGGTCGTACCTATCATTATACTTTTTCACCGTGCCGTTACGCCTGTTGTTTCCATCAGAAAGGAACGTACAGAAGTTTCCGAGTAATCTTGTTATAAAGTGAATGATATTAACAGCATGATTTCATTTTTCATGTCAAAACGATTCAAAATTATTTGTTTTTAGAAAACAGTTGAATTTGTCACAAATTAAATTTGAATATTACAAATTTAATTATACTCATGATTTTTTTTTAACACGTTTCACGTATGCCGACGTGGTGGCCAAATGAAATGTTGTGAAATATATTCGGGCCAAATTCAACCATTGAAAAAATTTTGGCTTAAAATATTGTCATTTTTTTTTTTTTTTTTTTTTTCTTATTTACATGGGTTTGTTAATGTGTTAAATATATGAATTCCTTTGTTGGATTGCGAATCATTGTAACAGTTTCAGGGGAGCATTTGTTGTTGTTTTTTTTTAAATTTTACTTAATTTTTCAAATCCACTAAATATTTTCTCGTTTGTTGAGTGAGTTTTATATTTTCTGGCCCTCTCTGATAAAAATCTCTTGCTCTGGTGTTGGCTTTCCCATTCAAAGTTTAGCTGCCTATTATATTAAATGCGTAGTTTATTAATTGTAGGCTTCAGTGCACAACTTCTATTTTTATCAACAATCACTCAAATGTCAGGAATGTATGTGCATGTACGCGTATATGTGTATGTGTATGCACGTCATTAATAAAATACATTACTATTGTCTAGTGTATCTTGACCAAAATACGGCAAGAATACAGTAGGAATGTCTAATATACATTGACCCTAATCGATGCTGTCTGCGTTGTGCTTTGCAAAGGGGCCTTAGAAGGAAAAATACATCGATAATTCCTCAATCGTTGTTGTAAATTCTTGTGTCTTTATTTATTGTGATTTTGCTGTTTACCCTTGTATTTTTTAAACCAAGGCAAGTCCTTCAGAAAAGGAAACAAACAAACCCAAACTTCCAGAAAATGTGAATAAGCTCTTTGCATTCTTTAATCTACTATTTTTAGTCAGGCAATAGTATTGGTAGCACTATTGTTTTGCAAAGAATTCCTACAAGGATCAGAAATCAATGTAGTGTCCTAAACAAAGATAAGTACGACATTCATCTGACAAACAATCACTTATGAAAATGTATGGTAGAAGCTGAAAGTGCATATTACTATATTTTCATATGCACCAACTACACGGTTCAAAGGCAACATCTAATAGTTAGCCTTAGCAAAATAAACGTCCATATATCTCTTTTATTTCGCACACCTGAACTTGAAACTTGAATATCTTTAAGTTGTTTCAAAAGGATCCGAGTTGGTTTAACTAACTTTTGATTCTAAATATAAAGGCTATTATTCATATTACTCTTCCTCTGTCTGTATTATGACCAATTGATAATGATGTAATTGCATTATATACTAATGGCAAATCCATCCGAAGTTTGGTGACATCATTGTTTACTTGACTTGAATATCTCTATTCTTATTTTTTTTTTTTTTTCCTTTTTACAAAGCATTTTCCTTTAACTATCAGCACACCTATTTGTTGATGTTATTTTCATTGTTTTTATTTTTTTTCTTCTGCCACTTGTCATGTTTGATCAATTTGCACTACTGTATTTTTATGGGGAAGGGCTTATCTAGTATTCTGAGAACTTGTAGCCCGACCCCTTGTTCATAATTTAGCCAATACAATATATTTAAACAATCTCAGCACAGCGTCTCTCTCAGAGTCTCAGCTCTAGTGTAAGTTCAATCATCCAATTCTGGTTATAGTTTTCTTTATATTACACGTAGTAAATTCGTCTGGTAGAAGGTACTGAATTCTTAACCTTTGAGGGTATTCATTTATTACTAGGCAATGACCTAGCTGGAGATAAGGTCGTGGTTAGTCCACGTGCAAGTGACAAGTTTTGTTTAGATCAAAAAGTTGATCCTGTTTAGATTAAAATCCCTGACTTGTATTCTGCTTGTGCAGTTACTAGAGCTAAGGCAAAAAGAGCTCTTTAGAATGACGTTGATCAGGAAATTATTTCTTTAGCTGACACATTTATTGGTCAGTCTTTTCGATGAGGTCACTTTTTCTCCTAGTATTGATCAATAAATAGATATTAATCACAGTAATCATCTTTTTTCTACTCGTTCTCTTTATTCTAATATGTGTGACATAGGACAATCACTCGCTGTCGAACAGGACCATGATCATGAAATCTCCTGTTTGTCTCAGAGTGGTATTAGCGAACTAAAACCACACAATTACATGTTTTATATTTAGTAAAAAGAAATGGGGTCCTTATGAGAAAATGGAGACCACCTGAGGAACCCGTTGGTGACGAGTGGTCAGTAAGTTATCAAGTTGTCGTTCCGATATCATTTCGACAGGACGTTCTTAGTCTAACACATAAAACTCCGTTGTCTGGTCATTTAGAAGTCAGTAAGACTTATCTCAAGATCTTAAATTATTTATATTGGCCAAAAATTAAAACTGTTGTTTCTAAATATTGTTGATCATGTCACACTTGTCAAATGTTATGGCAACTCAATCAGAAGATACATAAGGCGCATCTGCCACCTATTCCTGCATTTGAAGAATAATGGTAGACTGCCTAGGTTCCTTAACTAAGACCAAGCCATTCAACCATTACTTGTTGACCATAACGTATGAGTCCACAATATTTCCAGAGGCAATTCCATTGTGAAATATTAAAACTAAACCAAGAAGTAAAAACTTTAATAAAAAATATTTATTCTAGTTGGCCGTCCCAAATCTATCCAATCTGATCAGGGATCAAACTTTATATCTGGAATGTTACAAGAAGTTTTGCATGAATTAGGTATCCAACAGTTTAAATCTTCTACCTATCACCCTAAAAGTCAAGGAGCTTTGGAAAGATTTCATCAAACTTTGAAGACTATAGTTTTGCCATATTGATTTGATACAGGAAGAGATTGGGATGAGCTTGTCCATTTGATGTGTTTGCTGGACCAATGAAGTTATTAGAAGAGAAACTTCTTTCAAATGGAGATTCCAAGATTAATCTTCTTGGCTATTCTCTGATTTCAAATGTACGTTGTCAAAGGCTTGTGAAGTAGAATGAACTAATGTTCACTCTGCTCAGTCACAAATGAAATTATGTCATGACAGAGATACAAATTAAAGAAGTTTTCAGCTGGTGATAACAGTTCTAGCTCTCTTGCCCATACTTCAAAGTCCTCTTCGGTCCAACATGTATGGTCATTATACAGTTGAAAGGAAAATTAATGTCTTAAATTATGTTATTACTTGGGAGCCGGAAGCAGAAACACCTTCGTCATATAAAGGGGTATTTTGGTGGAGATAGCGTAGTAAATTATTCAATCAATTTAGTTGTACCTGTCCCACACAATGAGGATATAAAAGATGGAATGTAATCTGACAGTAGTGACCATGGTTCAACCAATATTCTGAATTCAGAAATATTAAATAATCTGAACAAGAAACTTTCACATATACAACCACAAGAAAAGAGTGAACTAAAATAGCTATTATATGAATATGAATTCTTGTTTCCTGATATTCCAACACTAACAACTAAAAGCTATCGTGACGTTGAGGTAATAGGTTCTACACCTGTTAAAAAGCATCCTTGCAGGATGAATCCTTTCATGCAGAATGTTTGCAGAAAATAAATCAATATTTACTGGAAAAGGTTTCATAGAACCAAGTAAACCCAGATAATACATTCTGTAGGTGTACTTACTATCAAAAAGTCAACAGTGTCACCAAAAACAGGTTCATTTCCAACGCCAAGAATAAATACATGATTCCATTGTCAAAATTGAAAATACAAAATATGTCACTAAGTTTGACCTTTTTGCAAATTCCACACGCGCAAAGAGCGAAAGAAAGTTCAGCATGTGCAACTCCAGATTGACTATATCAATACAAAGTGATTTGGTATAAAAACATTATAGCGTTTAATCAACATAATAACATCTGCTCTAGATAATTGTGACGCTTACATCGATGACCGCATTATCTAAAACGATACCTGGAAATATCACCTGGAAACCATTTGGATACTCTATGATCGACTCGGTAATGCAACAAATTCAACTCAATAAACCGGTCAGCCGATTAACTATTGGGCTTAAAATCCAGTTGGATGTAGGAGTTGTTTTACTTTTTCGAAATTTCCTTCCTGTTTATGATCATTTATTACATGAATGTTTCTATAGGAAGTTCCCCCCCGCTGCAATACTTTTATGGCCACGCGGACATCACTTAAGTTTATGCACTGCTAGAATCAGTTTCCTTTTTATTGCGGAACTGATCAGCCAAGTTCACGAAACGCATAGGTATTTTTATTGGCGGTGAAAAGTGGTGTGTGAAAAACTTGTAGACTTATAGACATTAGAAACTGGCTTCTTACTGGATTTGTTCAATCTGCATTATAGATACTTACAGCAAAATAGTTTTGTGCGGTGAACAGTTCTACCCATAAATGCGCCAATAATCATTTTACTCAACCAGTATTTGTTTCTGAAAACAGTCTCCATATTTAGTTTCTTATGCTCTGTTTATGCAGTGTTTCTGGTTTATGATGGTATACCAAATTATGCTGTGTGTGTGTGTGTGTGTGTGTGTGTTTCTGGTTTATGATGGTATACCAAATTATGCAGCGTGTGTGCATGCAGTGTTTATATTTTGTGATGGTATACTAAATTATGTAGTGTGTGTAGGCAGTGTTTATGGTTTATTATGGTATACCAAATTATGCTCTGTGTGTGTGTGTGTGTGTGTGTGTGTGTGTGTGTGTGTGTCTTTATGGTTTAGGACAGTCTACCAAATTATGCTGAGTGGGTTTGCAATGTTTACGGTTTACGATAGTATTCAAAAAAAATTCGGAGCTGTCAAAACTTATAACAAGTCATATCTTCCCATACTGCTACAGAAACACACAGACACACAAACGAACACACACGGGCGCACACGAGTACAAATAAGATAGGCAGAGAAAAGAAAGAGAGAAGCACTTTACACGTCCGCTGCTTATTTGTTTATTATGATTGTTACCATTGTTATGAAACAACAACAACAACAACAATAATAATAATAATAATAATAATAATAATAATAATAATTTTAAGCCAGTTATTCATGTGTCTGTATGTGTGCTATATTGAGTTTCTAGCTTTATTCTTTGCTAATTTTCATATCTTGATCACGACTATAAACGAGGAAAAAGCGTCCAAAGAGAAGAACTGGTTGACTGATCAATCTATTTCAGCCTTCAATATTTTGATAATATTAAACTAAACAAAAAATCACCTTTGGGCGTTTGTATCTTATCTGCAGTTTCTGTCAAAACACGTAATCTATTATTGCGCGATGTGACACAACATCTATCAATCCCTGCTTAAGGTTACGCTATTTCACCGTACATCCCCATTCGGAAGTATAGATAGTTCAGTAGATTCTTGAGCAACCTTTCAGATTTCAGTGTTCAGTCACACTGATTGTCATATTCATACATTTAAAACCATAAAAACGAAATTTTGCCAAGGGGATTGATGCAGACGGGGCATTTACTTCTTGTATAAAAGAAACATATTATTTGCTTATGGACTGAGGTCAGCCACGGTTAGTCTCATCTCGATGAATACGTGAAGCTTTATCTGCACTGGTAACATCTTGTTAAGGATTAGTTTGGTTTGGTTGTTGTTTTACAACAACATAAAATACAAGTAGGTTATTTAGTGCCGAGGCGATTGGAGTGAAGTGCCTTACTTCAGAACTAACCGTATAGGCCCAAAATGATCCCGAACCCGCACCCTTTCGGTCGCAAGTGCGGCACGATAACAGCTAAGCCATCGCGGCTCCGCCCTCCATTACTCGCCCTTGCAGTATGTAAGAGTGCGCATCGAGCCTATTCTATATTTCTCAGTAAGCAACAGAGAGCGCATCGGGTCTATTCTCCATTTTTGATTCACAACAGAGCACATCGGGCCTATTTTCTCAGTACAGAGAGAGAGAGAGAGAGAGAGAGAGAGAGAGAGAGATTTGGATTTTTAACGTTGCTTTAACAATTGTGTTGTTATATCGCTACGATGTCTGCAGTGTGATAGTTTCTAGTGATGTCTAGCAATGGGGCATCATGCCGAAGACATAGAGCATCATGTCCCACCCAGTCACCAGTCCGAACAGTCTTAGCACTAACCTCTTAATGCTGAGAGCCAAGCGAGGCAGCCGCTAGTACCATTTTTATACGTCTTCGGTATGACTCGGCCAGGGTTCCAACCCGGGACCTCCCGCATTCGAGGCGGACGCTCTAGCAACTAGGCCACCGGAGCGGTCGCAACAGCGAGCACATCGGGCATATTCTGCATCTCTGAACAAGCAGGAGACTCTATCTAAGGATAGCAAAAAATAAAGACATTATATCAGTTGTTGACAATATGTTATTCTCACAAAAACAAGATATATAGAGGAAATGAGACTGCTGATACAAGTATTATAGCAATCTTCTCGGTTAATATAAATAAAGCAAATGAATGTATGTATAAATGGATGATTTATACGTGTGTATAAATGCAAATCTCTATTTCTATCGACCTATATATGTGTCCTTCATTTTTGTCGTTTTGTGAGACGTATACATACATACATACATACATACATACATACATACATACGTAGAGACAAGCAGATTGACAGTCAGATTAAAAGACAGACTGGCAGAAAGACTGATCAAAGAAAGATAAACCGATAACCTGATCGAAACACACACACACACACACACACACACACACACACACATATATATACACACACACACACACAGACACACATATATATATATATATATATATATATATATATATATATATATATATATATATATATATATATATATATATGCAATATCATTTTATCACAGGAACAAGATTTCTTTAGTGTATGATATTCTATGAGGGTAAGGGTACATGTGTTGGTGGAGCTTAATACAACCATTTTCTATTTGAGATGGTATGGTTTGCTATATTATCGAGTGGTAAATTTAAATGCTGTTTCACAAAAATAGCATTCACAACAAAATGAACTTAATTTTTAACTTTGATTATTTTACTCAATTCCGCCTTATATAATCTCATGACCTGCAATGTTTGATATATCTCCCTTATCCAGTCTTCCGTACATTTTTGTTGGTTTCAAATCATACGGGTCATTTTCAGACGGGTCCAACAAGAATGTGTGTTTTAAACCAGATTGAATGTCGCTCGTTATGATGTCACAATAAATGCGCCATGTATTCGAAACAGTTGTAACTAACCTTTGCGCTGGTAATGATTAGACCTGACGACCGCTTTTCTTGGCAAATTAGGTGCATGGCTGCCGTAAAGGTTTACAGCGATCGATAAATTGTTGTCTTGGTGCATTATGATGATAAATATTTATACAAAGAACAGGAGACAAACATCTTCCAAGTGGGCGTAGCTGTCTCATCAGTAAAGAACTTTCCAGCGGCCTCTAATACGACTAAGGTGTTGATCACTCATAAATCAGGAATTAACGAACATTTGTGAAACTATTTTAGTATTAAATTTTAGAACAACAATTAATAATTTATTTGAGATCAGTGAAGGCGTATTTATGAACAAGATGACGTACACTTTAGTTTTGAACTACTGTAATCTCTAAATAAGTGGAAATAATGTCAGTCAGTCGGTCAAATGTCGGATATCTCGGAGGAAGCTATCATCTTTTCTTTCTCCAAAGACGTCCCTTTACGCAGCTTTTCCAGTTCATGTATACCACTCATTACTCCATTGTATTGTAGAAATTTTTTGTGGCTAAAGCGAATACGTATGCTTAGCTGCTGATCTGCATGCAAATCCAACGAATATTTTACCAAGCTGGTGGTATATTTTTGGTCGTTTAATTCACAGACTGTGCAATCTGAAGTTATTTTCATTTAACGACAAGCTTCACTGATCCTCGTCATATAGTTCATTTAACCAACTTACAGACTGTTTTCCAAATAAAAATTATGGCAACCTAACAGAAATATAAGTACATTTGATATCAACCACAAGAAACGATTTAAAAAAAAAAAATAGAAAATAGATTCTAGTCTGGCTTGGCTCGTAAGATGTGTCCATCGTCACTACAATAATCTGAGATGATTATAAAATAGTGTTCTTCAAAACCGAACAGACTACAGTGCTCAGAAGGTTTTGCTGCATGCCGTATTTATGCCCTTTCATCCATACACACACAGACACACGCATATATATATATATATATATATATATATATATATATATATATATATATATATATATATATATATAAAAGCAACAATATTTAATAAGTTTTTGGGGGGTTATCCCCGCGGTCAGGTCCTTGATTTTGTACTAAAAATCAATTGGTGTCGTTAAAGTTACTATGAATAATCTTCTAGGGTTGGAATTCGTGCAAAGTAATTAATCACGTAAACTGATATACAAGTAACCTCCAGCATTACGAGTACTCTGTGCGTTTCTATGTAACGAAACAAACTCATATTCCTCTAAAGCCTGTACTAGTATACATACATACATACATACATACATACATACATACATACATAGTCCATTCCAGATGATTTACTGATTCAATTTTATGATCTCTCTAATTTATTTCACTAGTGATCAGTTTCATATCATGAGGAAAGATAAAACATGAAAAGTACCACGTTCATAATAAAGTTCCTGAGTACAATATCTTGTAACATCTGGCCGGAAAAAGAATCAACACACCTTTTCGACGCAATCATTATATGCGTACATTTCACGTTATTTGAAAATAGCAAGATTATTCACGACGTCAAAATATGAAGACCTGACAACATTGATAATGAAGTATTATAATGAAATGTAAACAAGAACAAGGATAAAAAACAAAATCAAGTCTGTTACGCACTAAAATTATGCCTGAATTATTACCGCCTGTTACTGTTACGCACTAAAATTATGCCTGAATTAAAATTATGCCTGAATTATTACCGCCTGTTACTGTTACGCACTAAAATTATGCCTGAATTATTACCGCCTGTTACTGTTAC
>JAECUM010095903.1:0-26561 GCA_016617855.1 Megalonaias nervosa | reverse complement strand
GGTTATATATTTAATGTCAGGGTTTTGGAGTATTTGGAGATTTAATATGGCTAGTAGTGGTAGTAATAATGTTAATATTAATTATAATATGGGTAATAAGAATATGAATGGTAACAGTAATTATAACAATAATAATAATAGTAAGAATGTAATAAGAATATTAGTTACTATTAATAATAGGGACAATAGCGTTGTGTATTATGGATGTTTTGTTTAAATGTGTGCTGTAGTTATTTAGACTTAGTATGGGTACTAGTAATATTAATAGTAAGAAGATTAATTATAATAATAGTGATAAGCCTTTTAATTAATAATAATAATAAGTACTATAGCGTTGTCTATTATGGAAGTTTTATTCGAACGTGTGCTGTAGTTACTGAGGTTTCTTGTAAAGTATAATGTAGCTAAGTTATAGTGTGGTGGTAATACTACTAAGGCTGTGATAGTGTATTCCCTTTATGTGCAAGTATACTTGTTGTTTGTTTATGTCTACTGAGTTAGGTGGTGTCGTGTGCAGTAATGTTATTTTGCTATTAGCGGTGCCGCGTTGTTTGTAGTAGCTCGTTACACTTCAAGCGCTCTTGTTTTGTGTGTGTTGGTTTGTATGGGCGTTCCCGATTGGCTGCTAGTTTAGGCAGCTTTTCTCGTATTGTTTTGGTGCTAAATTTAAATGTATTTTATGTTTTGGTATTTGTGTACTAGGTAGAGATATATTTGTGCAACGTTTTGATTCGATCTCGTACTGTTGGGTTAGTGAGTTTTTCACAGCGCAAATTATGAAATAGTATTATAGTGTGTAAAAGTTGTAATACTGCGGGTTGATTGCCTCGGCTTGTCGATTGTATGGGAGGATAGGGGTGGGGTGAGTAAGTATTTTGGTGTGTTATGGATAATCTTTGGTGGGTTTAATTTTTAATAATTGATATTGTTATACAGTTATTTATGTTAAGCTATAATGTCGTTTAAAACCCAGTCCAATTTTATTGAATAATCGGTGTTTGAACTAGAATTCAGTTTAGTATTTAATTAAATTAGTGTAAATAGTGGAATTGTTAATAATAAAGTGAATTCTTTACCTTGTGCGATAACCAAGTCCTATTTTATTGAATCAACGGCGTTTAAGTTAGAATTAAGTTTAGTATTAAATTAAATTAATGTAACTAGTGGAATTTGTTAATTATAAAATGAATTCTTTACCTTGTGTGATGTGTGTGTTGTGTAGTTTGTCTAGTCCATGGTCAGTTTTCCTTTGTTCCTTTGTTCTGGGTAGACCAACCCGCTTTATATGGTTCAAACGCGGACGCGATATAAAACATCCCTACTCGGTTTTAGTGTCGGAACGCTATGATAGCTCATGTCATGGTGAGGGATAGAAAGTCAAAGAGCATATATTCAAACTGTGTTTGAAAACAAACGACAGACACATTTATTTTCCAAAAATACAACATTTTTTTTTATTCAATTGACAAGTAACAAGTAACAAGTAACAAGGAACATAAAAACAAGTTATTTTTGACAAGGTTGACAACTTTGTGAAATCATGTGAGATTTCCATTGATTGAAGTCATGAGGCCATTGATGTACACTACGTTTCCTAGCTAAAGACAAAATATAACCATAATGGTCACAAAACCATCGATCTACTTTCTCATCGTGTCTAGAAGAGTGACGATCAAAATAAGTAACTAAATGTTCTAAAGGATATCCAAGACTGCGTTGATGAAGAAAATACACACAATATTGTCCGCACACCATGGAATCTCTGACTTGTAATTTCACATTATTGAATCGTGTCGTCTGGGCATTTCTTCTCATAAAGTCAATGATGTCGTTTTCGAAAGGGGGTAATCCATACGAATTAAAATATTCCACACAATCCTCTTCAGGGAAGTAGACGGCAACCCAGTGACTTCCTGGAAGATGACTTTCGTCCGTGTTGATGACATAAGCTTGATGGTCTTGAGGTTTGCGATGAGGTAGTTCATCTTTAGTGCACACCGACAGGATTCCAAGAAGCAGTATACGAACTATTGTTCAAAAGATAATAAAGTTCCCACGTATCCATATTTTGTTGTGTTGTTGTTTTTTCACAGGTAATGAAAAGTCATCAATTCAATTCTGACTTTTTGTTTGAAACGCTCTGTCAAGTAGCCGTTTCTTCGTTTCGTTTCCGCACTCTGGGCTAAGAGATATTCGATGCGATAGATCTCTAGAGTAGTCAATGGTGGACAGGAAAGATCACGCAAGCCTTTATACCATTCATGCAACACTGATTCTTCCCAGATGAGACTCCAAGCTTCGTCCAGATACTCGTCCAATTTTTCTTCTTGACTCATCATCAAACATTCATCGTGTTGAATTTGACTGGGATGATCGTTTTGACATCCATAGCAACCTCACTTACTTAATTCCGTAATTTTATCCGACAGGTGTTTGGCAAAACACGACACTAACTGTTGCTCTTGTTCTGACCATCTGGACGTGACTACTACCTCGTCCTCTTTGTCTTGGTCTTGGGGTTCTGCTTTCACGCTATCCTCCCATTCCATGTCCAATGATACTCTATCGTTCAATGAGAGATAGCAGTCTTCCACTGTGCCTAATAGTCTAGAATGACTTCTCTCAAACTGTTGATTTCAATGGTATTATCGAATTCGGCATACAGGATGACGTTGACCGTCTCAGAGAGAGCTTCTGCAGACTGAAGTTCCACACGCAGTTGACCAGATTTTATAGGGTGGAAATGTCCCTCGTCGCTGCCTTGGTCTGGAGTGAAATTAATGGCCCACAAAGTGCAGCCTCCGACATAACCTTCGTACGAAATACCGTGACTAGTGTTGGTTCCTAGTTGCCCGGTAGCTTCGTACAGGGGCAAGTACGATCTCAAGTAATTCTTCTGGGCAAAGTTAGGTTCGAAGGGCCTGGTACACAAGGTCTTGCCATCGCGACTGATTTCGATCTTGGACACTCTGTAGTGCTTAAACTGGAAAGGATTTTGATCGTGGGCTCCGTTGAGGGCTGCATTGCTGACAATGCCAAAGATTAAACGTTCGGGTAACTGTCCTTGGAACAGATGATCTTCGATCTTGGATCGGAGTCCAGCAGCAATGGTGAACGTTTTCACTTTTACGCGTCGTATCGGATACTTGGCGGTCGATCTGCTCAATGTGTGACTGATGTCGTTTCCCGCTTTAGGTAACACTTCTACGCGACGCACGTAAAGTCTGGCTTCTTGGATGATGGTTTTGTACTCGTTGGCATGAGCCATCAAATGGAAATCAACACTGCTGCGATTGAGTCTCAGGCGAATATCCACTCCATTCAGCAAATACTTGTCTTACAACATCATGTCCAAATGCAAGCGATCCATCAGTTCTAAACTAAGTTCTTGCAGAATTTTCCTTCGAGGGTCATTAAAGCCTACATTGTGAGGATTGTCATCGGCTGTCAGGACTGTGTAGTTAAACGTGTCTTCACCTGCGGTGTCAGGTTTCCATACCGCGCAAGCATCCAGATGAGTGTTCTTGGCCTATTTTCCGTACCTCAAGAGATTTTCTAGGTACGCTCGGTAAGGGTAAGTATCCATACTGCTGCTGACCAGTTTGTTATTCAAGTACAAATCCACTTCGCTGAACAAGGAATGCATGAACTTGTTGACGGGAGCTATTCTGGCATCGGCACCAGGATTGGTGCTGTCGGTTTTGTTCACTTTCAGTTTCAGATACAAGTAACTGTTATTCAGATCGAGATAATCTTCCGGCTGTCCTTTGATTTCAAACTCGATGGGAGCTGAATCCGTCAAAGAGGAGACGAGATGAAATTCGACCCATTGGGATTCTTGCTTTGTCATCATGGTGAGTGGCATGGCAAATAGATCCAGTTCCGACTTGGAACAAGCGCAAGACTCTCGGTGCATCATTTTCTCTGATTTAATAATCAAAAACGTCTAACTCTCGGACAGTTTTTCTTTTCTTAGACTTTCTAGCTCTAGGGGTGTGAAGCCCTCTCAAGGGGTGTTTTCGTCGTCTTTTTCTGCCTTGTCCTTGCTGTGGCGTCAGGGAAGCAGGAATGTCTGACTCGGTATTGCCCAGGGCATTTATAGGAGTTTCTCGCCGGCCCAAAATGTCTTTACCCGTTTGAAGCAAGACATTTTTGCCTGCTCTCAAGAAAGCTTCTTTGGGGTTTTGTTTGTCAATGATGACATTTTGGAGAAATTCTTTACCTTGCGTCAACGCGGCATCTTTCAAGGCGTGCAATCCCCGTGTCACCATCGGTTTCACTGTACGAAAGGCTGATTTGAGCATATCACCTAAACCATGTCCTCGCTGTCGAGCGACTCCTTGGTACACAGGATACATGACTGACAAAAGGTTAGAGTAATCGTTTTCGAAAATGGAGTTTCACTGTGACTTTCCCTTTGGTGAATGAAATATTTTGTCCCAGATCTCCATTTATAGTAATGTTGACAGTGTCGAAATACGACTTACTGACGGGCAAATAGTGAGGATGTACAAATTCGCGGTGAACGTGATAGGTGTTTCCACCTTCCTCGTCAGCATTCGTGGCAGAATACACTTTGAAAGGAATGACACGCAGTAACGGTACGGAGGTGTGTTTTTACCACGTTGTACTCCGCCACATCGGAGTACACAAAAATCAAATTCAGGGAATCTAAAATATTTCCCAAAATCCGAGTTACTGGTCACGGCTGGTATTTCGCTTGCAATCTTGATCAACTTAGGGTCTCCACCCAAAATGTCATACAATTCAGGACAAAATGTAATTTCCAATACTTTGTCCTCTGAAAATATGATGATTAGGCGACGAGATATTTTGTGGTAATCGATCGTGACACTTTTGCTGGTTTTCTCCAAGACTTTACCAAACACGTTAATGAACCTGTCAGCCATAGTGTTCACCAAATGTTGACCACTAAAATAATAGCCTGAGGGAATTTTCAACCGATAGGTGGTTCGTTCAGTTTTGGGGTCTTGTGATTTCATAGAGTCAGCTACACTGCTACGTTCATTTAAGGCTTGTTGCACTTGTTCGTCATGAATAGTTATCGTAAAAGTGTTTTGATTTTCGATGATGTTTTTGATTTGTGTAGGGTGAATCATTTCCACTAAAGCCACTTCCCAATGGGCTTCGTGATCCAATTGAATGGCCTGAGGTAATTTGGCCGTGTAACAGCACAAAGTGTTATTGGGAAACACCTCCATGGAACTGTCACTGGGTAACGTTAAGTAAAATTGGTTGTTCATAATTCCAGAGTTCTAGTGTCCGAGGAGTCACTGGAAGGCAGAGGAGTGTCTTAAAGAGGATGGTTAGGGTGATTGTTGGAAGGGGGACTAACGTTGGACGCAAGGCCACCGTTGTTGTTGTTTCCGTTGGAAGAATATTTCAGAGACGGATTGGGAATAAGGTAACCAATGCAACTGCTAAGTAAAATAGTCCACAATTGTTTGTCTCCTTACTGCAAACTCAAATTGGCAATGGCAGCACCGATGACACAATACACCACAAAGATTTGGCAGAGAAAGACGATTTGCGTTTTAGGCACACGTTCTCCACACCACACCCACAAGGGTTGCTTTTGTAGATCTTGCAGAGAAGAACTGGGCGAGGGAGTATTCACTGCAGTAACTGAGGCTGTGTTGAAAGGCATGATGGTCACTTCTTTTTATAGTCGATGAGTTGCGAAGCGTCGATCCAAGAGTCAAAACTGGGTGGATATCGTTTCCAAAGTACTTTGACTTCTTTTAGACGATGTTTTCCTACTTTTCGGGTTCTTCGATCGAGTATGCTTTCGGTCTCGTACACGTCGTCTTCTTCTTTGGTCACACGCTGTAACTCGGGCAGGCAAAACGTTCTTTTTAACACTTCTCCGTTCATGTCTTCTAATTTATAGACGGGAGGATGACGGCCACGCACACGATCGGTGGCACGAAACAATTCGGTGGTCCAATTGGGTAAGTAACCTTTGTCGAAAGTGCGTTTGGTTTTGCCAATGCGCACCCAATCTCCTGCTGCCAATACTCCACCTTTCTTGGGGGCAGTTACCGTCGAGGACGGACCAAACAGACGCTCGAAGACGGTCACTTCGTTGTCAGGAGTCACTTCTTGGGGGGCACGCCCTATGCTCCGATGGTAAGATTGATTGTACGATTGGATGAGGTGTGGCAAGACGTCGATGTACTTGAGAGTGTGTTGATGCGTAAAATATTTCCACATGCGTTCTTTCAAGGTGCGTTGAAAACGTTCCACGATGCTGGCTACGGTTTCGGGATTCTCGGTGCTGAAAAAATGAATGTCACGTTTTTCCAATTCTTTTTGGAAAGCTTGGTTTAGAAATTCGGTTCCTTTTTCGGTTTGCCATCGAAGACGGTGACGTCCACTTTGTTTCAACACCAGTTGCAGGGCTTGCACTAACTCACTGCTCGATTTGGAAGTCAATGGTACGACCCAAGCAAATTTGGAAAAGACGTCGATGACACAAAACAAATATTTGTAGCCACGATTGTAGGTGGCCAAATGAGAGACGTCGGCTAAATCGGCTTGCCATTGATTATCGATGCCCTCCACTTGGGTGCGACTTCTGCAAAATTTTTGTAGAATGGGTTTGTGTAAGGTGTACGTGGCTTGTTCTTGCAACCATCGTTGCATATGAGGTAAACGGATACTTTTCAGTCGAGTTTTGGCAGCACGATACAATTTCCGTAACCTTCGGGATGGGATGGATCGTAGTAAATGCTGGCTAACACTTTCTCCATTTTTTAATAAGTGATCCACTCTTCACTGATGCTACTTTTGTCTTTCTGTGGTATTTTCTTGGTTTGTAATGCTTTGCGTGTCCGACCGACGAGCAATAGGTGTTGAGGAGGAGGACAGTGTTTGAACAATGGTAATCAGTTCTTGTTTCACTTCTGTCTTGGCTTTCGTTTTCTCTTCTGATGAAGAAGGAGTAGCCACCATCTTTTTAATCCAACCAATTCTGGATGTAGGTGTTGTTGTTAACTTGCATACTTTTTCTGGTGGAGTTTGAAACTCTTCTTCTTTTTCTGTCTTGATCACTGGGACTAGTGGTGGTGGACTTTCTGTCTTGACCACTGGAGGTGGTAGTGGTGGTGATGGACTTTTCATCAAGGCCTTAAAATCTTTCAGAGTGGGTTGAGCTGTTTCGTCTAAAGCTTTCTGGTGAAAGAGTTGCAGTCGTTGCAACAATTGACCGTACCGTTGCGATTTTTCCGTTTCTGACAAATCGCTGCGATCCATCAACGATTGCAATTCGTGTTGTAACTGGGACATCTCGGTCAAATGAGGATTGGGAGGTAAATGCGGGGTCCGTTGTTCTTGCCAACGATGGTATTCCATCCATCGTTTGTAAGGGACTAAAGCTAGTTTTCGTCCTTCCATCAGATTTCAAGGGTCACGTCTGAGATCTTTTGACTCCAGTGTCCTCCTTTTATCTTCTTGGAATTAGGGCGGGTATAATATGTCCCATCGCACTTAATATCGGTTTCGCTACTTCGGTAATAAGTTCTAACATGGGTAAAAATCCTCCGCGTTGCACCAACATCTTTTTCTTTTGACGAATGGGTATTTTCTTTTGGACCATTTGGCGAAGAACGTGTCGATGTTTGGCTAAGCATTTTTTCTGATGTTTAGTCAAAGGTATCGTGCCTTTCAAGACATTCAGACAACATTCGCTCACCGTATCGATGACATCTTTGGAGGCGGTTTGAATGAGTTTTTTTCGCATGGGTGGAGGAGCTTTGGACAGGACGGACAACATGTCCCAATGTTTGACTAAACGAGGTGGCAGTCCTTTCCTTTTCTTTCCTTTGGGGGTAGAAGAGGAATGTCTTTTGCGGGGTGACATCTTTGTTTGTTGATTACGGGGCACACAGCAAAAATACACTAACGTCGATGACTTGTCACACGGTCTTTTATCTTTTTTGGGGGGACTATCGCTTCGTCATAAAGGTGACGATGTGTTTTCCAAAATCGCCAAAGAATCCTCCTCTTTGCTGGCTCCTCTATTTCTTTGGACGAGTGTGTCTTTTCTGGGAGTGTCGTCTATTTTTGGCTAAGCGCTTTATCGCATGACCAAACTGTCCTTTTCTTTTTCGTTTCTGGACAGGAGAACGACGATGAGGGAACATCTTTTGGTGCCCCCAAAAAATACACTGACATCCATTGCTCGACATGCGTCTTTTTATCTTATTTTTTTTGGAGCCTGTCCTTTAACCTTGTGGCAAAATCATTGGCTATCTTATCAAATTCAAGGAAAGGGCCAAAGAAACCTCCCTTTTGGTGGCTTCTCCTTTTCTTTGGACGAGTGTGTCTTTTCTGAGGGTGACGTTGATGTTTGGCTAAGCGTTTCTTAGGATGACGTGACTGTCTTTTCCGTTTTCCTTTTCCATTTTGGACCGAAGAAGAACGACGATGGTAACGGTGTGCACATCTTGGAGGAGACATCTTTGGGCGTGCAGCAGCACAAAAAACACTGATCCGTATTGTCTTCCTCGGGTCTTTTTTATACTGGAATGCGTCGCCACTGATTGTCTTTACGTCGTATCAACTTGATGACAGGCAACACACGTCGTGGAGGAGTTTGCATGGGACTAAATCGGGACAGTTCTTGCTTGGACAAATCCAGTAAACTCTTTGAGTGTCCATGCGAGGATCAGCTAGTTGCGTCAAGGCGCCTTTGTTTCTCTCTCTCAAAAAAAAAAGTTTGGTTTGATGTGGAATCTGAATGATGCCTTGCAGTAATTGACGTGCTGTCACCGTGAACCATCGTAAGACTTCTTTGAGACTAGCTTCTAAGACATGAGCACGTATATGTGGATTTTTTTCGCGACTGATACCGTACAAGGCACGAATCAATTTAATGGGAAGATGAGACTGAAGGGACGTCATGTTGACGATGTGTGAGACAGAGCCAAAGTGATCAAGGTTTTTATAGACTTTTTTGTTGATTGTGATTAAGTCGACGAAGGGGACGTGTACACGACAGGCCCTCCGTCCTGGCACCAGTGGTGAAACAGATGGATACGAAATCGCAAATAATCGGGAGTGCTGGGTTTTAAATCCACGAATAAATAAGCGTGTGGGCTATGAATGGCATCGTCGCACGCATTTGTCAGCCAAGGTGTCCCTAACTGTTTGGCTAAGATTTGTACTTGCGATTTATCTCTAGGGCTTTTAAACAAGACCACGTAATGGGCATTGAGACTGATGGTACAATGGGCTTTACGTTGTTGAAACACATTTTGGGTTATGTAAATGACACTGGCATTACGATGATGCCCTTTGCGCGTAAACCAGAGTTTAATTTCTTCTTCGTCTTCTCCTACAATGTCGTCAAAGATAACCAAATGGGTTTGACTAGGGTCAGACACGATCCCGTCGTCTTCGCCAGGAATACCTTCCACAAAGACGATGGTATCGCCTTGACTTTCTCGCAGAAGTTTGTACGCCGATTGCCACTCTTTGTAACACCACACGATGCGTTGAGGGGGACGATCGATCAAATGATGTTTATGTTCGATCAAACGTTTGACAAATTCGGTTTTGTCGGAACCGCTAGGTCCAGCAATGAGCATGTTAAAGGGATAGCGAAGATACAAGGCCTCCCTACTACTCCGATCTACGTGTTCGTTAATGACTTTGATAGTAGAGGAAGAGGGAGCAGAGACAAAGGAGGCAGCCATAGTGTAAGGAATGTCACTTTTGACACGAAGACAGACAAGACAAGAGTTTTTATACTTTTGTTTCAGGACACGTTTATTGTCATCTTTAGTGAATAACACGAAAGACAAAAATACATAAAAGTCAAATGGTTAAGTGCATGAATAAAAGACACATCAAAACGATCGTAGTGGAATATAAACAAGTCTCTGTACAACATTTGTGATGATCAAGAGATGAAATTGTAGGGGTAGTGTGTAATGTTCTGAGAGTCTCTACACTCCTTGGCACAGTCACACAAGAGTCCTCCCGGAATGGTCTTTCGGGAACGTCGATCCCGGTCCTGTCCTAAAGAGAGTAGTTTTCCTCGGTCACGACTTCTTCTTCTTCTGGCACTGTCACTAACACTGGTTTAGTAATATAGGAAAATGGGGATACCGAACCATTTCCATACTACGAGCCCTCAAATCAACCTAAAAACGCTTAAATCTCACAAAAAAAACCCATAGTAGTATAAGAAAATTGGGATACCGAACCAGTTCCATCCTACAAGCCCTCAAAACAACTTGAAAAGGTTTGTATCTTGCAATGAAAAACATGAAACAGAGGTTTTATTTAACTTATCAGAAGCAATTAAAACATGAGCTGAATTTAACAAATAATTTAATCATTAATAATTATATAATGTGTGATTTTGAAGGTTTTTGTGATATGTATTGTGCATTTAATAAACGTTATATGTCAAGCGATGACGAGGTTAATTTTACAAAAAATATAAAAGTATTTGCATTTAATTTATTAGAAAGATTGATGTATGAGTTTAAACTAAAAGTAAATCATGATGTTAAGATGAGTCAAATGATTTTTACATCAGATGGTGCAATGTGGGTTTGTTATAATATTAAAAATGAAGATGAAGAAGCGATACTGAGAAAGTGGATAAGTGATACTGAAACAGATGTTTATAATCATGTTTATAATAATATTAAACCAGAGTTTCAATCTCTCGTAGAGGACCCAGAAAAGCAAAAGCTATTTAGGAAATATCAACAGGATAACATAGGGCGATTTTATCAAGTTGAAACAATCGTCTTATAATGACCAAGTGCTAGCGTATTAATTCCATCGCTACAGTAACGTTTATCATCGAAGTTGGTTAACGCGTGTTTTATTAACTTATCCGTCTTAAGCTGATGTTTATAGGATCTAATAGTGTACATGCTCGCGAAGTGTTTCGAAGAATTTTTAAGGACATCAAGATAGTCGCTGTGTTTGATTTTATTTTTAACAACATTTTTCTTAATACCTTTTAGTTTCTTAGTTTCCGCACCTAGAGGCACAGCCGCACTCGGAGCGGTTTTCACTGAATACATCTTGCTTCTGAGACCAACGAACTCCAATACTGGTTTAAAGCAAAACTCATCCTTCATTTTTCCCATAACTTTTTTGTTAGTAGGATCATGAAATGGAGAATCTCTCGAGACATCAGATAAGTCAAACTCATCTTTATTATCATAAATATCTTTATAAACATCATCGCAGAATACTTGATAAACCAACGAATCTGTATCAGTGAAAAGTAAGTTTGAATTAGGCCAGATTTTCCTAATTGTATTATAGTGAAAATCATACATTAACCATTTTGAAGTTTCTAAAACACTCGCACCAACAAAGATCGGTTTGTTTAGCTTTACGTTTGTCTTATATTTCTTGACTAACTGAAGATTTTCATTTATTTGCATCGATCCAGCAAAAGTATCCGAGGCAACCAACTTGCTGAGACGTTTTTCCGAATTAACAATTTCAACGTCGACGCGCTTGCGAATATCTTCCATAGTTTTTCCGAAGACGGAGTTATTCATTAGCTTGAAGAAATCTTTTTCAAAATCTGTTGTTGCTATAGTCCTCATATCATTATTAAACCTAATATATTTCGACATCCATCTAGATATCCTATGAATTTTAACTAATACCAAACCATTTTCTAACGCTTGCTGCAGATTTTAATAATGACAAGTATAATTTCGTTTGTTAAGCAGGTTTGGAACTAATTTAGGTATTACACAAGGCTTTCCAACGCGACTAGCTAACTGCTCTTTGACAGCAGCGAATCTGGAATTATCATTTTTTTCAGGCAGAAATGGGTAATCATTATGTGAGTCATGTAGATACTCAGGGTAATCAACATCAACTTCGAGATAATAAGTATGGTCAGCATCAGAGAAATCTTTTTTAAAGTTATTAGTGTCATCACCAAACTCTCTAGCGTCAACCCAACGATCAACTGCATATGGCATAGACTGATCCATAGCCCAGCTGTATAATACATTTTTATCCAAGTAAATAATAGCGCTGGTAGGTTGATTTGGATCATAATCAGGTAAATATTTATTACTAGTGCGGGCATATTTATGGCTAATGACAGAGATTCCACCTCGAATTGCTTTTTCAAAAAAACATATACATATCGATGTTGCCCTCAGTTATCAGCTCAGTAACTGTATTTGTTATCTTATACAGAGCATCCCATGACAATCCTGGACTCGAAAAATACCAAGCGGGATCAAGTTTGTATTGGTTTATAGAAGTTCTCCGAAAACTTCTAAAGATATCGTCGAGTAGTAGAGCATCTTGAATAAGATAGATGTCCGTGTAACAGCACAAAGTGTTATTGGGAAACACCTCCATGGAACTGTCACTGGGTAACGTTACGTAAAATTGGTTGTTCATAATTCCAGAGTTCTAGTGTCCGAGGAGTCACTGGAAGGCAGAGGAGTGTCTTAAAGAGGATGGTTAGGGTGATTGTTGGAAGGGGGACTAACGTTGGACGCAAGGCCACCGTTGTTGTTGTTTCCGTTGGAAGAATATTTCAGAGACGGATTGGGAATAAGGTAACCAATGCAACTGTTAAGTAAAATAGTCCACAATTGTTTGTCTCCTTGCTGCAAACTCAAATTGGCAATGGCAGCACCGATGACACAATACACCACAAAGATTTGGCAGAGAAAGACGATTTGTGTTTTAGGCACACGTTCTCCACACCACACCCACAAGGGTTGCTTTTGTAGATCTTGCAGAGAAGAACTGGGCGAGGGAGTATTTGAATGTCATCTAGCTTTTTGTTAATGAAAATCTTATTGCAAATATGACAGTGAATAGCTTTGTGAAAATCTGCTTGGTTTTCATCAGTTAACTCAACTTTAGGTTTGGAACCTGGTTCTAAACTAAGTTTCTGGAAACTTTCATTACCTTCTATAAATAAGTTTTTCATTAACCAAACTTCAGGGTCTTCATCAGAGTCTTTCTGTCGTCTATATAACTTAAGAGGTTTAGATAAACTTGGATCGATAGCACATGTAACTTTATAAGCGACTGACACAGAGATATGTTTTGTCACATGAATTGTCTCAGCATCATTCGATTTTACATTTGGTTTGTGATTATTTTGTTTAATCTTAGGTTGTATTGACTCAAAATCATATGAAATCGTAAATGGCATTGTTGCAGAGTTTCTAAACTTATTAAATTTTAGTAATTTATTTTCTTTACTTGGCAATGTTGTTCTTTGCGAGTACACACAATATTCCAAGTGTTTGTTTAGCTTATCATTATTATGAAAACCATGCAGACACTTATAACAAAAATGAAGCTTTTTCTTTATGTCCAGTATATTGCTTTCGAACTAATCCATCAAAATTTTTTATTAGCGAATAATGTTTATGGAGCATTAACAGATTTATTGTTTTAGGTCCAGCGCTAGATGATGTTCTCATTTGATAAATCTTACAACTAGAATCGAGTCCGAACACGTTAATAGACAAATTGTTTTGATTTTCAATCCTAGCAATCTGTTTAATCGGGGTTGGGAAATCAATACCATCTAAATTAATTTTTGAAACATGTTCTAGGTAATTTGAAACTCTGTTATGGTGATTATTTACTGGAAATAGGTGTGTTAAAATGCTCCACAAAATACATTTATCATCATCAGAGACAACATTTATACAACACTGTAAGTCTATAATTTTCTTTGGTAACTTAACAAACTTTCCACCTCTGAGTGGATCATATTTATAACTGTGAATTAGCAAGTAATCTTTTGAGATTAAAATCCAACCTGAACCAGATCTAGTGTAATTGTCGATATTATTTTCAATTTCCTGCGCCATTATAACAGCAACTTTATTTATGTCATTAATATCATAATCATAAACAACTTTTGGATTACTCCTAATATAAGACCGAACATATTTATCAGCGTCAACTGCATGTTGAAATGTAACTAATAATTCAGCTATTATTTTAACGCGATTAAACAGATATGACAAAAACAATCGATTATTGTTATGTAACAGGTAAATATTTTGGAGCTGCTCATAAAACCTGGAGAAGTTGGAGAAGGTATCTCAGATGATGAATTTAATCACGCTCAATATGTTTGGAAAACATTCGACTGTAAAACTCTCGGCAGTTACATGGACATATATCTTATTCAAGATGTTCTACTACTCGACGATATCTTTAGAAGTTTTCGGAGAACTTCTATAAACCAATACAAACGTGATCCCGTTTGGTATTTTTCGAGTCCAGGATTGTCATGGGATGCTCTGTATAAGATAACAAATACAGTTACTGAGCTGATAACTGAGGGCAACATCGATATGTATATGTCTTTTTGAAAAAAGCAATTCGAGGTGGAATCTCTGTCATTAGCCATAAATATGCCCGCACTAGTAATAAATATTTACCTGATTATGATCCAAATCAACCTACCAGCGCTATTATTTACTTGGATAAAAATGCATTATACAGCTGGGCTATGGATCAGTTTATGCCATATGCAGTTGATCGTTGGGTTGACGCTAGAGAGTTTGGTGATGACACTAATAACTTTAAAAAAGATTTCTCTGATGCTGACCATACTTATTATCTCGAAGTTGATGTTGATTACCCTGAGTATCTACATGACTCACATAATGATTACCCATTTCTGCCTGAAAAAAATGATAATTCCAGATTCGCTGCTGTCAAAGAGCAGTTAGCTAGTCGCGTTGGAAAGCCTTGTGTAATACCTAAATTAGTTCCAAACCTGCTTAACAAACGAAATTATACTTGTCATTATTAAAATCTGCAGCAAGCGTTAGAAAATGGTTTGGTATTAGTTAAAATTCATAGGATATCTAGATGGATGTCGAAATATATTAGGTTTAATAATGATATGAGGACTATAGCAACAACAGATTTTGAAAAAGATTTCTTCAAGCTAATGAATAACTCCGTTTTCGGAAAAACTATGGAAGATATTCGCAAGCGCGTCGACGTTGAAATTGTTAATTCGGAAAAACGTCTCAGCAAGTTGGTTGCCTCGGATACTTTTGCTGGATCGATGCAAATAAATGAAAATCTTCAGTTAGTCAAGAAATATAAGACAAACGTAAAGCTAAACAAACCGATCTTTGTTGGTGCGAGTGTTTTAGAAACTTCAAAATGGTTAATGTATGATTTTCACTATAATACAATTAGGAAAATCTGGCCTAATTCAAACTTACTTTTCACTGATACAGATTCGTTGGTTTATCAAGTATTCTGCGATGATGTTTATAAAGATATTTATGATAATAAAGATGAGTTTGACTTATCTGATGTCTCGAGAGATTCTCCATTTCATGATCCTACTAACAAAAAAGTTATGGGAAAAATGAAGGATGAGTTTTGCTTTAAACCAGTATTGGAGTTCGTTGGTCTCAGAAGCAAGATGTATTCAGTGAAAACCGCTCCGAGTGCGGCTGTGCCTCTAGGTGCGGAAACTAAGAAACTAAAAGGTATTAAGAAAAATGTTGTCAAAAATAAAATCAAACACAGCGACTATCTTGATGTCCTTAAAAATTCTTCGAAACACTTCGCGAGCATGTACACTATTAGATCCTATAAACATCAGCTTAAGACGGATAAGTTAATAAAACACGCGTTAACCAACTTCGATGATAAACGTTACTGTAGCGATGGAATTAATACGCTAGCACTTGGTCATTATAAGACGATTGTTTCAACTTGATAAAATCGCCCTATGTTATCCTGTTGATATTTCCTCAATAGCTTTTGCTTTTCTGGGTCCTCTACGAGAGATTGAAACTCTGGTTTAATATTATTATAAACATGATTATAAACATCTGTTTCAGTATCACTTATCCACTTTCTCAGTATCGCTTCTTCATCTTCATTTTTAATATTATAACAAACCCACATTGCACCATCTGATGTAAAAATCATTTGACTCATCTTAACATCATGATTTACTTTTAGTTTAAACTCATACATCAATCTTTCTAATAAATTAAATGCAAATACTTTTATATTTTTTGTAAAATTAACCTCGTCATCGCTTGACATATAACGTTTATTAAATGCACAATACATATCAAAAAAACCTTCAAAATCACACATTATATAATTATTAATGATTAAATTATTTGTTAAATTCAGCTCATGTTTTAATTGCTTCTGATAAGTTAAATGAAACCTCTGTTTCATGTTTTTCATTGCAAGATACAAACCTTTTCAAGTTGTTTTGAGGGCTTGTAGGATGGAACTGGTTCGGTATCCCAATTTTCTTATACTACTATGGGTTTTTTTTTGTGAGATTTAAGCGTTTTTAGGTTGATTTGAGGGCTCGTAGTATGGAAATGGTTCGGTATCCCCATTTTCCTATACTACTGGTTTAAAATTTACTTTTCTCACGGAACGTTTTAATTTTTTAGGATTACAAATCTTTGGCATAGTGTGCCATTCCTTTCGTCCATGCCTCAAACCCCCAACTTTTCCAGTCATGTATATCTTTCCAGTCAGGGTGGAAGTCACAAGCTACACACACGTCGTCGTACACATCTTCAGTGCCTAAAAGTTGACGAATCTTGTTTTCCCGAAGAGTTGAGAAGTATCAAGATGAAAGCGCAAAGCTTTGAGCAGAATGAGTCTCTCGTGTACATTTAAAGGAACCACTTTCGTGCTTTTTTGAATGGTAGGTAGTGTTCGTAAAGAGTTCACAAGGAATAGGTTGGTAAACGAAATCCCAGAAAGCAAGTCTCTAAGACACACACAACACGTTGACCCCAATTCAATGGACACAGTTCTAGTAATAGGTGTTGGTAATCCTCCACTATTTGAATAGTATCATTGATTTCCTTGCACGGAATCTGTAGTATCACGAATGATAAAGGTCGTGGCATAGTAGTCTGTTTTATACCTCTTTTCTCTTACCTCAGACACTTCTCCTAGAGCGAAAGTAATGAACGTAGTGAGTAATTTATGATCACTGCCATTCCAGGAAACGGTCAAGAATGTCAAGAAAATCTTCAAATGTAAATGGTCTAAAGCAAAATAGTAGGATGAACGCACTCTTGATCCAGAGAAATCGGACTTTTGTTTGTTGACTTTGGGCAATTTCCTCTTGTGAATTTCTCGACACAAAAGTTCTACAGTCACAAATTGTGATTTGGCTCTGGCAAGTCCCTGCCAAATGTACTTGTAGATCTTCTCTTGCAATTCGTTTGGTAATGTTTGAAGATTATTTTCTACATGGGATTTAACTACTTGTCTAGGGGTTGTCCAGTGTTTGACTCCTAGCCCCGTAGCTGGTTTCTTACACGACATGGTAGGCCCACTTCAATGACGAGGTCCCACTAAATGTAGGTAGTGACAATCTGGAGATCATCGAGCATGTTCCAGGTAAGCGCAATCTTTCTTCTCCCACTCGTGAACTGACACATCGCAACTGAAGCACTTCACTTTA
This sequence comes from Megalonaias nervosa, assembly GCA_016617855.1. Classification (NCBI taxonomy): domain Eukaryota; kingdom Metazoa; phylum Mollusca; class Bivalvia; order Unionida; family Unionidae; genus Megalonaias; species Megalonaias nervosa. Next base: position 9,076 of record JAECUM010095903.1, on the reverse strand, counting down.
TCCCCTTCGCCCAAGTAGATAAATCCAGCTCTAGCTAATTCTTCGGGGGTAGGTCCTCCCAGATATTTTGGTCATTTTCCTCGAAAGGTTTGGAATCGACTTTCATAGTCGCAGTATTCAGGCAAACGCACAGGGAACGAATATTCGTCTTTCACAGGTTCATTTCCATGAGGGTACGGTGAAATATGTAGGAGTTTGCTCAGATTGGGATGACATCCGTAGGGTGGTAGCCGTCCATGATGAGATTCACCATGAAAACCAGTAAAGTGAAAAGGTGTGCGATAACAAGTGGCATCACTTTCGCATCCGTCAGATTTGATACGCACATCATCACTTTCCATGGTAGGTACAGTCGTAGCAAAATTTCCATGATGTGGCACTGAATCACTGAGGTCATAGCGTACGGCATCCCTGCCATCGCAAGGCACAGCATCGTACTCGAGTTTGCTCTTGCTTGATACTTGCTGTTTGAAAGGATTCATCTTTCTCGCTTGGCAATGGTAGTCACAATGAACTATTGGTCTTGGACATTGTCCCTTTTTATACTAGTCGTAATGAAGTCTCGAGTTTGTACATCGTTCCTTTCTTATGACCAGTTTTGGAAGTCTCTTTTTTTTCTTCCTGGACACCGGTACTACCTTCTCCAAGGTACCGTCATACCTGAACCGTAGTTTGATGGGTGGAAAGACCATAGAAAGGTAAGGACAATGCGGAGACCATTGAGTATGTTCCAGAATAGCTGAATCTTTATAGATACATCGATCCATACGCAACTTCAGGCCACAACTGAAACACTGTACTTCGTATCCCAATCCAGTCTCAGGTCCCAAGTAGACAAACCCTGTTCTAGCTAAAACATTCGCAGTAGGTAATCCTTCCCTATCCGTGGGCCATTTTTGAAACGTTTCGAGTCGACTGGCACAACTGCAATTATCAGGCAAGAAAACAGGAAAATGGTATGGTTTAAACTTGGAGTTCACTGTGGGTTTCTCACCCGATTCTTGCTGTGTCGAAGTCATCCTTCTTGTTGGTGACTATCGTCTTGGAACCATTTTTTTATACCAGCGTGTCCGTATGGTAAAGTGAAGTGATTGGGAAGCCTTTCTCGCTTCTGGTACACGATTTGATAGACTTTTTCCAAGGGCCGGCTAACGATTTGGTGTGTGGGTAAACGTACAGTCTTGTGCGGTTCGTGGGTGGTCACGTTAAAATTTCCATCCTGTCCAGACTGCAAGGGTTCTTTCAAGACGCCAAAGTTCACCATTTGACTGGTGAGATAATTGAGAGTCAATCCTTTCACTTTGCACTCCGTGTACACTTCTACCTGTTTGTACCGCTATTCATAGCCGTAATTTTTGCGACCGCCACTTGCAAAACTTAGAATCTTGTCGTCGGGATGCTCGTCCGTCCAATCTCCTAAACGGTCTCCTTCGATGACATGGTGAGGTTGACCCAGGCGATCAATGTAGATGCAACTGTCGGTGTTAAAATACAGCACACGATCTCCTAATAGTTCTAAAGCTTCGCACAGTTTTAAGCGAGCATGGGCTGTCACGTAAGCCGCAATGATGACATTCCCAAATTCGTCGGCTTCTACAAAGTCCAATTTTTCTTCGTAATTGACTAAGATCAAGTCCTCACGAAGGGCGTCCACGTGTTTCATGTATTTAGTTTTGTCGTGAATCATCTGAAAGTAGCGGAAAGGTTCTGTCAAATACTCCGTCTTGGGTAAACACGGTCGTTGTGCCATTTTGCCCCACAAGCAATTCAACATCACTTTGGCAAACGATCGCCTTCCTTCGTTTTTCTCGACGTGGTCTAAAGTGATGCCTTCCTGCTCTCAGAATTTCTCTTTAAATTTTTTTTTTTTTGATCTTCGGGAGTGTGGCAGCAGGAAGGATAGCCGCTAGCTTCTTGTTTCAGTTTCAAAAAGGCATTCACGTAGTCTGCAAAAATGCCTTTCTGAGTCTCGTCGCCCTTGTGGTATTTTTCTGTCTTGGGAAATTGGTAAATTTCGTACACTTCTAACAGTTGGTATCCCAAGTCCAGAGCTTTAAACAATTCTACGCTGACCCACGTTCCCGTCAAGGCGCGTTTTTCCTGAGTGTGCTGACAAGGTTGGTCTTGGTTGCACGTTTCGGCACAAGTACGGCACAAGGGAAACATCATTTTTCTTTGGCAATTATTTGGTAAAACGGGATGGTACAAGTACGTGGGAGGCAAGACTTTACATTTGATCATAGGGCTTTGACCGAGTATTGACGTTTGACAAAATTGGTTGTTTGAGGACTGATGACAGCCAGGGTATTTTCGGGCAGGAATCGTTGGCGGTACATTAAGGAACACGCTTTGGCAATAGTGCAGGCTTCTTTCAAAGGATCGATCCCTCCGTGCTGCATGAACAGTTCTCGAAATTTTCCACAGCAACGCCGTAAAATGTCTACGTCGGAACGACAATATTTTAACATTTTTACTGAAAGTCGAAAGGGTCCGAGGCGTGAGTGTGGTACCAAGCGTAGAAAGCTTCTTGTTGTTTGGTTCGCATGTTGTCGGGGTCGTAGCAATGAGCCTCAGGCAAATTTGGTAGAACGGCGTGTTGATTGGATTCGGTATTGAAAAAGTGTGGAAAATAGCCTTTGGCCAAACGTTTTAGGCATGCGGCTCAAAGGCATGGCCAAGTAACTCATCGAATCTTTAAACTGCACTTGTCCCACTTGCATGGAAATGAGTTTGTCTCCGTTCAAAGTCACTTTAGGACGTTCGGTACCTTGTTCCGTATAGTATCTCAACAGAAACTGACCATCGTATCCCGAAAAATTGTGAGCCATCACCGTGGCATAGCGATGACAATCTCCGTAACGTTCGATGTCTTCTTGGTTCCACGTCTCGTCGATAGGGTTTAAAATCCATTGGGCGAAATCGGCTAGCGTGTTCGATCCCCGAAAATTTTTTTTTCACGTCCTCCAGGAATCTAGCTACAGTGAGGGCAATGAGTCAAGATAGGCTGTTGGATGCACTTCTCACACGCTCGGTGATCCACGCAGAAATTAGGAATGTGAATGCCAGTCTCTTGCATGCATTCGAAATCGAAAAAGATGAAATTGCCTTTCTTCTGGTCATTATCTTCTTCTTCATATTTGGATTGGTATTTTTGAATGTAGCATTGGTGTTCCAAGTCCACGATTTGGTGACAAATGTGACATCGTTTCTTTCCTGAACAGACGTGTGCCTTGGTATTATTGGTACGTATGTCTTGTCCGCAAGTAGGGCACAATCTCAGGAGTTGACAAGCACATTTTTGCTGTGAACCTTGCGTCTTTAGATGTTGTTGGTAACAAGTTGGACTGACAAACGTGCGCTGACAAGCTGGGCAATGCACTCGTTCTTGTCCTTTGTCCAGACAGGGCTTAGAGGCTAAACATCCCTCAAATTTCGATCCACAATGCTTGTGTTGCTCTCGATTGTTATAGCCATAGTCAAATTTCTCACAGTAATAACTGTATGACACGAATGCAGTGATACTGGTAATGGCATCGAAATGTTCATCGTGATGATAGACGTGAATGTATTTTCCGTCATTGAAATTTTTGCCTCGAAACAACAGAGGTCCGCGCACTTCTTGAGGGTGTACTTTCAAGGTGTAACGTGGAGCCAAGACGTCTTGCAACATTTGCATTTCAGGAATGCCACAGGGTGTGTCTTTGGTTAGCCCTGCTTGCTGTAACAGGAGTCCTGCTTCTCTTTTCTGTTTGGCTTGGTTCGATCGTTGAATAGTTTTCCAGGCTCTTATCCATTCTGCCGTGTCGTTTTTGTCGGCATACGTTCGCCCCACCACGATGGCACGGGCTAAACACATCTGGTCTTGAGTGTTGTTAATTTGAACCAGGCTGCGCTTGATGCTGCGAAGATTTTCTACCAAGAACACCTTTTTTTCCATGTTGTCCTGTCCCTTGGGGAAGAGACACGTGGGTCATGAACAGTGTCGCGTTTCCGTCGGTGATGTGAAACTTGTCGTTGGATTCTTGCACGTGTTGAATCTTGTCCATGACTTTGGAAGGTGTCAATTCTGCTGGAATGCTAAACTCGATCCAAACGGGGGACTTCAAACTGTCGTGATGAATGGAAAGTCTCAAGCGATAGTCTTCTTTGGCTTGATATTGCTGTTTCAGTGTGGTTAACAAAGAATCCCACACATCGGTGATGAACCCTTCTGCTTTCTCCAACGGTACGTCGGACTTGCAATCTTTAATCTTCACCGGGTACGTGTAGGCCGTAGTTCTAAATTTCTGGAGGAACGTTTGTCCGTCTATCGAATGTGGTAGTACTTTTCAGGGTTTACTGGTGGTGATGGACTTTGACTGAGTGTAGACTCTCTGGGCTTAGATTCTCGCTCACTTATCTCATCTTCACAATCGAAGGCATGAATTTGAGCCAAGACTTCAGCTTCTGTGCGAGGCGATAAATCACGTTTCTGCCTCTTACTTTCTTCTCCTTTCTTTACGAAATGATGCGATCGTTTCATCTTGACTGCAAAACGTCAAATGACTACATTTGAAAGGCCATGGACCCCTATATATCCATGTTAGGCTTAGTGCATATATAAAGGGCTGGTGCCTTCCCTCTCAGTATTCATTTCACTCTCAATCCGATCAGCACGATGGAAGAACCCACACAGATCGAACTTCTGATTAGAGCTTTGCGATGTGTGGTACGAAAGTTTTCTTCAGACAAGCCGATGGACTAATCTCCCTCCTTTCGAGATAAAAGTCTAGATACTTGCTATATGTGTCAGAAGAAAGGGCATTGGGGTACAGAACGTCCAGTCCGTCAAGAAAGCAAGACCAGTGTCAGAAGAGACAAAAGTCAAGATACTTGTCATCATTGTCAAGAGAAAGGACATTGGTCTTCAGAGTGCCCTAAGAAACAATAGGAGTAGGAGGAGTAAGAAGAAGAAGAGGTGCCCTCGACAAAGGAAGAACCCCGACACGTTCAGAAAGAGAAGATATAAAAGAAAAGAAGAAGAGAAAAAAGTCAGGAAGAAGAAGAGGAGGAAAAACTTGTGAAAGTAAAGAAAATCAGAAAACAGAGAGTGAAAGAAAAAAGACACAGAAGAAGTCTATGAACTTTTTAAAAGTGTTGTGTTATGTTGTGATACTGAATTGTAAAAATTTGTACCGGAATAGACCAGTCTGAAAAAAACGTAAGTGTCTCTTGGTTTTGATTGTTTAGAATAATAAGGGTCTACACTCATGCACTCACAACACATACATCATAGGGTTAAACAAGGGATTTTGAGTTTTAATTGATTTTGGCAAAATGAATAGTATCTCTTTTCGAAAGAAGTGAGTGGCCCTGAAAAGGACCGTTGGGTGTTTGTTTTTTTTCTTAGAACAAACTCAGGAACGAGAAGCAATCCGCTTTAACTGCCTTAAGCCTTGCCACGGCCATGGCCTACTTGTGGACTTGTTCCTTTTAATGATTGGGTAGAAATCACTAGGGGTGGTATCTCTGGTGTAGTAACAGGGTTAGGCTGTTTGGCTCGGGAAGGTCTTTTTCTCTTGGGTCGTAATAAAGAAGTCTGATACATTTGTTTCAGACTTCTTAACTCGGCCAAAATGTCCAAGAGTACCGTTACCGTTTGCGGTTCACTGTTCTCCTTCTCTCCTAGACCTTGTTTCTTCTCTACTGCTTCTTCTTCCTGTCGTTTCCTTCTTGCTTCTTCTTCTTCTTCTCGCTGTTGCTGTTCAAGGAGAAATGCTTGTTCTGCCTCTTTCTGCTGCTGTAAAAATTCCTCCAATTCTTCTTTCTGTCTTTGATTAAAATCCTCGACGTGTGGTAAAGAAGGAGAAAGTGGCGAAGGTACTGGTACCGGAACAAATTCTTGCGAAGAGAGAAAATCTACTAAATCCCAGTTGAAATCGGTCTCTTCGGGAAGTAGCGCTGTGTTAACTTTGGTAGCCACTGCTATGCCATCGCTTTTCGTCTCCAAAACCGGTGCACCCCAATTCATCGTCTTCTTAGCTTCCGTCATGTTTCACAAAACAATGTCGCATCGATTCACTGCGCACAGACGCTAACGCACCCATATAGGGAATGTGACGTCACAGGTAGCTCTCTTCGGATTGGAAGGCAGACTCCTCGAAGTGACTGAATTTTGAAACGGGTGCTGGGATTGGTGGACAATTTCAATTCTTTTCGACCCGCTCTTCCACTATAAATAAACTTGGTTCACTTCATTCCCTTCACCTGTTCTCGTCACAAAGATCTGGACCAACGTAGAATCGTCTACCCTCCTATCGTCGATGCTGTTCATCCCGGACTATCCAATGTATGTCAGATCATCATGGGCAATTACCCAGATCACTGATACAGCTCTTTGGAAACGAAGGATCTATGTGGAGAGACAAGGCTGTCTGAAGCGAGTTCTGATTTATGGACCAGAGGTTAGACGATGTTTGAGGAAGAGAAGAAGACCTATGCGATGCCCTCTATGTTAACGGAATGGTGTTAACATAACAAACATAGGCCCTTTTCAGTTCCACTCCATTGCCTTGAAAAGATTTATTCTTTCTTGCCTAAAAAATTTTTTTAAAACCTACTCTACTAGTCACTGACACGAACGCAACTGATTCGTATTTGTATATAGAAATGACATAGGTGGTATGATGTCACGGTACTACATTGCTACACTGTTGCCAATGTCCAGTGCCGTGACATCACCCTACCTGTTCCATTCCTCTTGTCGCTATACAGACCCAGGGTGTGCTAGTCGCTACACAAAATTCCCATTGTCGCTATAATAGCCCAGGCTGATATTTTGTCGCTATAAATCGTGCCGCTATAATAATCCGGGGGGGGGGGGGTCTGTTTGTTCCTGGAATTTCAACTTTAATATTCTGTCGTCGAGTATCTGCTGGGCGATAACAGAATGGTACAGGTAGATTTGAAATTTTTTTATGTAAAAAAAATAATTTCTTTTGCAATTCATCACGAACTATCTTTCTACTCGCAACTATTAAATCATTTGGTCTCCATAAATTCCAAAAATCGTTCACATGAGTTTCTGGAATTATTTCACGCATTATCTGACATTGTATTTTATCTGTCTGTAGTCTGATTAATCTTTTAAATTCTTTCAGAAGTTCATCAATAGCTCAATGATCATCGGTTATCTCCTCATAATAATCCACAAACGTTTTTAACCATTCGTGCGGAGACTGCCCAACGAAAGGTTGCGGCTGACCATGATCGCCGCACATAATCACAACAGTATTTTTTGTCAGTAATCAATCAAAAAATATTTTTAATGTTTCTAACGATACTGTACAAATTTCATCCCAGATGATAATCAGGGGTATATATTTCTCACCCATTCGCTCAGGTGTCCACATATCCCCGCACCATCTGAGGAAACCATGATAAATTTTGAGATTTTACTCCTCGTTCATTTATTTCACTGGCTAGTCTATGTGTAGGTGTTAGCACAATCATATCAACGGAGTTCTTCAAACCCGTAACATCGTTGCGGCAAAATAATTCAATGGCAAGTGTTGTTTTTCCAGAACCTCCAGATCCATTGAGATAAACGGTTTTATGTCTGCCCACAGGATCAAACACAGATGGTGCTGTCGATGCCAATATTTGATTATGATTGCTGTAATATATTTCCTTGATTTCAACGTCTGCAGATTCGGAATAATCAAGTATATTTTCTTGTTTTATTCTCCATGGTCCCCATTCACCATTACCAAGTAGCGGTTTTAGCAAATCTAAATACGCTTTATTTATATAAAATGAATCCGTGGCAACTCTAACCGTGTAACGAGGAAATCTATTTATCATCGGAAATAAATTTATGGAAACGTAAGCGTGCATAGGAGATCTTAAATGAGTAAACTGCGGTGACTCACCATCAATATAACTCACGACTGTACCTAATTTAGACCCGTCTGATGAATAAGCATTGCTTCTACTTTTGAATGTTTCTTTGTTCGTTGTGTCAGTAATTATAAAATTCAACTCAGCACCATCCATAATTAATCTTGTACACATTCGTTTATGATCATATGATCCTCCTTGAGTAAATTTACCAATTATTTTTCTGCCGAGATCTTTTTCAACTTTATTTTCATAATCAATTTTATCCCAATCTTCATCTGGATCTGTCGGTTAATATTTCTTTTGTTGTGGTAACCAAACTTGTTTCTGCGGATGATATGATATAATGGCTTCACTTACGCTCAACGACACTAAGATTCCAGTATCAAGCATATATCGTAATAATACTATTGGAGCCCAATATTTTTCTGAGAAATGACTTCCAAACCAAACATAAATAATCGGATGCAGATTTTTCGCAAACTCGAATGACTCTATACAAGCAAATCCAGTTAGGTCAAAATTTGGTAAGAGTCCATTTATCGCAACTCTGGTCATCTCGTGTATTGGATGTCCAAATCTTTTAAAGTATTCAGAATATTCTCCGTATCCAAGAAAACTCTCAGGATAACACGCTACCATATCAACCGATATAATATCGCTATAATCATATTTGATATTCCATAATCCGCCGTGTCCGTATTCCACACAACTGTGCTGGATGTCTTCAAGAAATTCTAATCGTGTCGGTTTCCATGAATTTTTCTCTTGAGCAAAGTGAGCAGCAACCGATTGAATGGTGAAACAATTATTCAGTAAATGTACAACTTCAGCATTATATTTCAATGCAAAATTCTTCATTTCTTCATGAAGTGATTCTTTACGGTAAATCTCTCCGTTAAGTTTTACAAATTGATCATAATTCACGAATTCTGAACTTTGAAATAACCACACGGATACAGGGTCACTCTTACTAATATCATTGACAGCGTCGAATATGCAATCGCTATAAAATTTAACGGCTCTGTCTCGTGGAAATATTGTTACTGCCTCAGTCCATGCATGTGCGTTATGATCAATGATCGTTATAGGGGTTCCATTTTTGTATGTTTCGGTTTGTACAAAATCTCTCCGGTTAGTGTTTTTGCTGCTATTGGAAATTTTAATTTCTTTTCTAGCTTAGCAACGTCGCTGATAG